>JAOWAW010075890.1:0-16415 GCA_028565695.1 Nicola tetela | reverse complement strand
GTTGCACAAGCAGCTAGCTACAGACTACAAACAAGAAATGAACTTCTGCCATTGTTAGGCAATTCCACCAATGTTTCTTTTTTGTCCTGTTTTTAACTTTCACAGGATGAAGCTGAGGAAAGCCATGTTTCTAAAGGTGTGTACTTTGATGGAAATACAAATCTTCACTTCCCCTTTCAATTTATTCTGTTTTCTTTTATTAGAATGATCTCACTGAAACTGTTTTGTGGTCCACACTTGTATTGAGCTTGCCTGAGGCAGTCAAGTATGTGATTGCATAAGTTATATGTATTGACCATGAGGATGTGCAGTAGCTGTGACTTGTACACCTGTTAACTGCAGTGAAGTGTGCAATTGTATGAAAATGAATCTACACTTCTACTCAGGTGTATAATTAAGGCATGCAAAGCAAATGGATGAGGGGTTCTGTCAAGTGCCTATAGCTAACTTCTACTAATCAGATTTGAATGAAATTTACTGCACCTGTAGATACATGCCAAGTAAATAAACATTTTTCAAATAAAAATTGGCCCTTCCACCCACTCTCCTTGGACAAACAATAATAAAAGGTGCTTTTCAGTTTACACCTTCAGTGGCTTCACTTGTACAAAAGATCATGGAGGGTTTCATTTAAACCCTCAGAGAAGGATGGCCACAAATACATTTAAAGTGGCTCGACCCAGTTGTGATGTCACTATGGCAGAATCAACAGGGCATCTATATAGCTAGGCTCATGCACAGGCTTTGCCATTGTGATGTCACAATTGGCTTGAACCACCTTAACTGAAGAAAACCCATTGCCAGCAATTTTGGACATTTACTTTGGTACAGGGTCAGTACCAGTACTTCTCATACGCCACAGCTGTGACACGCCTCCACTTGACATGCTGAGTGCGTGCATGCTAGCCAGTATGCCAGAACCTAGTAACAGACAGTGTATGCATGGACTCCATGATCTACTGATCTGATGAGTAGAACACACTAGATCTACATGAGATACATGTACTGGTACATGTCTTTCTACTACTAAGTAGTCTACTCTACTGAGCCTCATTGAGTGTACTCTACAGGCTTTCCAAGTTTCAAACTTCCGAAGTGGTCGAACTTTGACTTCATTCAGTCTAGACTCTTGGTGGTTTGTCTTTTGCGCTTTCACTTGAGTCCCCTGTAGCAATGGCGAGTCACAAAATAGAGTGCATCAATTATCATAAGCTCCACTGGACATTCTCTACTCAAGCCCAAAGCCATTCATGGGAGTCTGGATATCCGGAAGGAGGCAAAACAAATACAATCAGTGTTGCATGAGAAGAAACTAAGGCGCCAATTTGTCTACTCACCGGACGATTTTGCAAGTTGCAACATGTGCAACAAGCTGCAACAGTCCTGCAACAACCAGCCATGAACTGACCATGTGCTGAAGTTAGAGATGACATTGAATTTCGTGCTCTTTTCCACCCCTGTGATGCTGTGAACTGGTGTAAAACCATCTAAAAAGACTGGAATTGAGGGCAATTGTTGCCAGGCAACTTTTGCCTGGACAATAGTACAGTTTTGAAAAAAAACAAACAATGGAGGACAGACAAATCTATAAGTTCAGACATGTAGCCCATTCATGTAGCTACACATTACCCATGAACACTCCATACAGAGGCCTGTTCTTCTGTGCTAGCAAAGGTGATAAAGCCTGCCAGAAGAGGTTATTGCCCGAGTATCCATCAGTGACATATCTGTGGTCAGCCTAAGGTCGTGGCAGCTGCTGACGACATGCAAGAGGCACTCAGTGCCCACGCATGCATAGTTACATGCACACCACACTATCGGCCTGCACTTCACGCCTCAGCACACTCTGGCTTAGCCTGAATATGCTGGCCAGCCTTTTGCTTCAGGCAAGATTTCTTTATTGAGAAGCATGAAATTCTGTTCTTGGCCAAGCTTAGTGTCCACTTTGAAGTATGTAACTAACTGATTTGTGTCTGGGACTCGCCAACAGAGCTTCGCATGCCTTAAACCACCTGAGTATGTACTAATAACTAAGTAACTGGTTCAGTGGTGCACTCATGCTGTATGTTGCTGTATGTTTGTGTAAGTTAAGGGAAATTGTGTAGAGTTTGTATATATGAAGTTCTCTTTATTGCACTGTCACACGCAGAAACACACAAGCTAAACTAAGTCTGCTTGAAAATGGAGAAAACTGTTCACTGTTGATTTTCATTCCCTTTCAATTAGTGTATTCATGTCAGGGGTAGAAGACTTTGGATTTGGAGAAGCAGAGATATTTTGAGAGATTGATACTGTAATAAGAGAGGGTTTGCATATCGTATTTATGATACCTGTATGACTATTTCACATGATTGGCTTTTGTTGATGAGTTTTGTGTTAGCACGTTGGGTGAAATATGAACAATGTTGCCCAGGTGATCTCCATGGCTACAGAAATATAATGGCTACTGATTATATGCATATGATATGAGTGGCCTGCATGGGTGGCGTGCATGAACTTCTGGGTCATTAGATTTGTTTTCTTCTGGTATTTGCTTTCTTCGTACCTGGAAAAATGACCAATTATATGTTTAAAGCATTGGAGGAGGCATGTGCCTTGGATCCTTCCCATTCAGAGGTTGAAGATTTGCTTTGTCAAAAATACGTCGAGGAGCAAGCAGAGGCTGTTGAGACATGGGGGAAAAACCAGTTTCATTTGAAGAAGGAGGAGGAGGAGGAGGAGGCGTCTCTGTCTCTTTCAAATACACACCCAGTCTGGCTGGGCCTGAGCACAATCTGCAAACTCGCAAATTATCATCATACACGCATCTGTTGTCAATACGAATA
This sequence comes from Nicola tetela, assembly GCA_028565695.1. Lineage (NCBI taxonomy): Eukaryota > Metazoa > Porifera > Calcarea > Clathrinida > Clathrinidae > Nicola > Nicola tetela. Next base: position 13,590 of record JAOWAW010075890.1, on the reverse strand, counting down.
AGCGCTGAAATGCACTGATCGAGACTCTCATGTTCTTGTTGGTCATGACTGTGAAATTCCGTCTGATCTAGGAAGGGATCGCGCTTCTTCCATAGGTAGCGCTCTAGTTTCTGCGTGATATCATCAACATCATCTGTTGAATCATTCACACCCAGCCAGCCTGTTTGCCAAAGGATAGTCCATTCAGAATCCAGCGCTGAACAGATCAACACCTGTCATGCAGCTAGAGGTTAAACACTGTTGCTGACACCTGTCATATTCATGAAGTCAATCCACTTCATTCTCCAGTCACAGAAGCGAATAAGATCCAAATCTTCTTGGCGAGAGCTTTGGTAACGCTGCTCTCAACATAGTTAAAGTAATTCGTCTTGGGGGTCACTTGAAAGCATAGTTAGATAAGTCAGCATTGTCTGAAGGCTGAGTTGATGGGCCATGTCATTGTTCAGCCATCGTTTGGACTGTCAGCTTGACTGTTTCACGGAAATCTCTTAGAGTGCCGGCATCTATCTGAACACCTTCCGCAGTTCCCACAGAACTGCCGTGCTCTCTCAGAACAGAGCGCATAGGCAAAGTTTCGTGGCTGTCCGTCTTTGGCTCTGCCGTGCGCGGTGGCCGATGCCTGCTCCCTTCAGAGGGAATTGTGTCCTGTGTCTCAGACGGTATGGTTGTTACCAAAGAACTGTGAAGAAGTCTAATTTCTTCTTCTAAACATTTCTTCCGTTCTTGTAAAGCTTGGCTTCTGGTAAGCATCGTCCAAGGCACGGGTTCTTAAACATGTCACTGCACCATGTTGTGACACAAGCTGTTCTTCTTAACCAAAAGTCTTTACTCAAAAGACAACGTGCTCACTCAATGAAAATATAGGTTATGAAAGTAAGGAAGGGAGTGCATGCATGTAGGTAGTGGAAACATTAGTATGTGCAATGTTGCGCTATACAGGTGAAGGAAGTTGTTTGCCATAGTAGGTATAATAACTACTACACTTGATATCACTACACATGTGTGTGCTCTGTGATTGCAGCCAGTGCTGTTCAAGTCCTTTAGACACACATGCCAGTGTTTTAAAGTTCCTAAGTTCTGAGGATCATTGTTCTCTGATCAACACCAATGGTATGAGTGGATGTCACTGTTAGATTTCTACATTACCCAGTTCCCCCAGTAGCACACACACACAGTTTCCACCATTGCTTGAGGGCAGCAGCTGGACTATCATATATCCAAATATGGAAAGTGCACCAACTGTCCAAATACAGAAAACATTTACTACACTCCTCCTCTAAGAAAAAAGAAAGGTAGCCTGCTGTTAGGATTTTATTATTTATCAGCATTTATCAGCTGATAAGCACTCGGGCTCACATACTTATACCTACCTTAAAGCAATTTATTATTCATTGAACTCCATTCAAATTGTATGAAAATATATTGACCAATAATTCCTCGTCTTACAGATATTTGTTGTTGATAATTCCCTAGCTTAAAGGGAATTCATATGATCCTATAGTTTATCCTATTTAGGATCAGAGACCTAGGGTAGGCCTACTACATGGACTGAAAGCAGAACTGGCAGCATTTCAAGTCCAACGTTGGAACAGTGAACAGCAAAAAAATAACTTCAAGCATTACAAATTATCCTTTGTACTTCTTCAGGCTCAAACACATCTTGTGAGATCGATGTCTCAAGTGAATTGATACATTTTGCAATTTGCTTTTTGAAACATTGAGGACAAACCCCTCCGCCTGAGTTGCGTCAGCTTTCTCAAGCCTTTGGCAAGTTTCTCTCGTGCATGTAGCTGTTCTAGGTTACTTGCTTTTCGAGCTCCTGGGCTCCGCCAAATCCACTTCTGTGCTTGATTTGCTGTACATTCCGCATGTATCCAAAGCATGGGACATTTTTTGCATCACACCTTCATCTGGTCACATATAACTGGTAAGGCTCTCGGACTGGAGTTGCCCATTACAGAGCATGCCTCCCAGTCATCAAAGCCAGCCTTCTTGACCAATACCACACTTGTCACTCTTACGGTTTGTGTATCAAAGCAACAAACCTGTATGATTTGAGATGTGAGACATTGTGTCCTGGACTATAATGTGCCTAATGGTACCTTCATAAACCAGGCAGGCTTCTGCAGTGGTTGTTTTCCCACAAGGACTCGTTGAAATAAGTGCTCAACCTCTGGATCAAGCTTCTCAAGAAGCAAATGCATTGTCTGTCAGATCCCTGGATCTTACAAATATATCAAGACACAATCATACAATCTTGCTGTGAACCCACCATTTCTTTATTGCACAGAAGACAGATTGAAAGACGCTGAATTCTAACTGTAGTATATAACACAATGGCACCAGGTAAGGTTACGTCATCTATTAAGGTTACGTAATCTATTATTAGTAATGATAAAATACACTACACATCCTCCCCTGTAATTCTAGAACAACAAAGGAACGTAAAGACATGTATGTTATATTAATGTTGCAGATCCAATCTCTGAGGTAATGTAGATTTTTGCAGTGAATGGCACAGCTCAGTACTCTCAGCTCCCAGGTTTTTAGCTGTAGCTGATGCCCTCCATACCTGATCTTCACTTGCTGTTGATTCACAAGAGTCATCTGCTGGCTGCGATGATATTTGACTTGGTGAAAAGGGCAATAGCTCTGATTGGCTTTTCCCTTGCATCACTGATGTTTTCCCACCGTCCTCTTTAATTTGGTCAATGTGTCATCGCCAAGTTGCATACCCTACTTGAACTTCATACATTAACGTACCGATACATTCTTTAATAACACCAGTGATCCACTTAGATGTCTCACAGTAGACATGTACCAGTACCTCCTGTCCATTTAGTGAGCTGTTGTGTTGGCTTCAGCTGGTGTTTCCCCTGCTTCTGCTGTTTACATGCCACCCCAGATGCAAGATCGAGTTTAAGTGGATCAAGCCAAGTGTGTAGGCACCGTGACATTAACAGTTGTGCAGGTGTTTCTCCAGTTGTTGCATCCTGCATGTTTTGATAGCTCAGCAAAAAGTTTGCTAGCTTTTGGTTGACAGAGGTCCCATGAGCTTCTGAAGCTTTCATAGCGTCCTTGAAGGTGTAAACAAATTGCTCCACTAGCCACTAGTCTCCGGGTGATATAGTGCTGATGTCATGTGTCATACACCATTACGCTACAGAAATCCTTCAAACTCATCAGACGTAAATTACAGACCACTGTCTGTCACAATCTCTTCAGGAATTCCATGCCATGCAAATGTCTTTTGCAGTCGTGCAATAGTCTGTACTGTTGTAGCTGAAGTCATTGAGAATACTTCTGACCACTTCATCTTGGCATCAATGAGAATAAGAAACATCTTCCCCCCAAAGTTGCCCTGCCAAATCAGCATGTATCCTCTGCCATGGACCAGAAGGCCACTCCTAAGGATGGAGAGCTGCTGATGCAGGCACAATGTGTGTGCTTTGACATCCAGAACACAACTTCGAGAGCTTTTCAATATCCTTGTCAAGTCCAGGCCACCAGATATAACTTCTTGCCAAAGACTTCATCCTGATCATCCCTAGATAACCTGAGTCATTTAGTACTCAGTCATGCAGATTTGTCAGTACAATCACGCAGGTATCCCACAGTAGGCAATTGTGGTGAACTGTCAGCTCACTCCGTCAAGTGTAGTACTGGTTGTCTTTGTTCATGGTGGTTCCTCAAAGTGTAGCTTCTAATGCAGCGGTGAGTTCTGGGTCATGCTGTGTCACCCTCTTTATTTGGTCCACTGTCACAAGTAGCATCTCGAGTTGTGTGCTGTACACTGCAGCTGCATGGTCTTCCTTGTGAAGTAGTTTAACTGGTTGAAGTAACCTTGACAACCCATCTGCATTGCCATTGTTGTGCATCAAGTGATACTCAATGTCATAGTTGTGACCAGCAAAAAATAAGGCATACCTCTGCAATCTTGACACTGTCATAGCTGGAATCGACTTAGATGGATGGAAAATAGATGTCAAAGGCTTGTGATCTGTCACCAATGTGAAATGGCACCCATACACATGCAAGTGGAACTTTCTTACACCCCACACAATTGCCAAGGCCTCTTTGTCTATTTGGGAATAAGCCTGCTCAGTTTTGGTCAAGGTACGTGAACCAAAAGCAATTGGGCGTTCATCTCCATTCAGTAAGACACGCAACAAAATGGCACTGATACCATACAGTGATGCGTCACATGCCAACTGCAATGGGAGTGATGGATCATAGTGGGTTAGTACCATTTCTGACAAAACCATATTTTTCAAATGTGTGAATGCACTGTCCACTCAAAAGCCTTCTTTTCTTGAAGTAGTTCATGCAACGGTTGTGCCTCAGTGGACAGATGTGGCAAAAAAACAGCTGTAGTTGTTCACAAGATCCAAAAATGAGCGTACTTAACTGACATTTGTTGGTTGTAGAGCTTCCAATACGGCCTTGATCTTGCTATCCATCTTATGCAGGCCTTGATGATCAATGATGTGTCCACAGTATTTCACAGACAGGACCATTAAAACACATTTTGGTCGTGATACACGCAAACTGTGTTCTCATAAGGCTCCCAGTAATGCCTCCAGGTTGTACAAATCCTCCTCATCGTTTTTGCTGATAATGATCATATCATCCAAAACGCAGTCTGTATCAGCAATTCCTGCTAGTGCATGGTCCATGGTGCATTGCCAGATTGCTGGGGCAAATGCTATGCCAAGTGGCAACTGGTTGTATGTGAACAAGCCCTTGTGTGTGTAGATAGTCAGCACATTTTTCAAGGCTTCATCAACGGCCACCTGGTGATAGGCACTATGCAGATCAAACACTACATCAGAAGTAGTTCATCTTCACACAACCTCAAGTGGATTACTGTGGCTACAAGATTTCTGAGAACGGATACACAGTCAGTGATCACTTTGTCAGGGCACTCATCGACCTTCCTGTGCTGACAAGCAAGACAGATGTCCGTTCTTTTTGTGGCCTAGCTCAACATTTTTAGGCCTTTTCGCCAAATCTGACCAAACTGTTAGCCCATCTTCACTCTCTTCTCTCATCTACATGTAAGTCATTGTTCGTTTGGGAACAGCCACACCAAGATGCGTTCAAAAGTGCTGTCAAAGAGCTAACAAATCCGTGCATATTGGCAGATTTTGATATTGGAAGTCCTTTGCAAAGAGAGACTGATGCAGCACAGTCCATAGGCCTGGCTATGGCACTGTGGCAACAGCAACCTGACAGCCAGTGGCATGGGCTGCAATGCAGCTCACAGCACATTACATCAACTGAATATTGTTACTCTGCAACGGAGATTGAGCTACTGGTAGTGGTCTGGGTGACAAAGAAAGCTCATCTATTTCTAGTTGGTGCAGATTTTGAGTTAGTTGTCAACCACCAACCACTTATTCCTATTCTCAACTCAAAGAAGTTGGATGAATTGTCATCTCCCAGAATAGTTAGACTCAAGGAGAAACTAACACCTTATCGACTGACAGAAGTTTGGTGGCTGGGGATAAAGCATCAAATTGCTGACTGCCTTTCAAGACACCCCACCAAGAACCCAACAGAGGATGATCAGGAAGGTGAGGCAAAAGTCAAGCAATGCTGTCAGGTCATGCACATAATGTCAGCCATGTATTGCAAATCCAGCAAAGACATCATTGAAGACTCACGCACCAATAAAGTCAGAATGGAAAGTGCAAAGGACGCCACACACTTGTCAATCAAGACAATTCAAGAGGGTTTCCCAGACAGGAAGGCAGACCTTAACCAGGAATGTTCTCCCTACTGGGATTACAGACATGATTTGACTGTCGAAGAGGGTGTTGTCCTTCTCGGATGCCATTTGGTTGTCTCAAAGTCGATGAGGAGAGAAGTCTTAATGTGTTTACATGCATCCCATCACGGTAAGGATCAGACACTCTGTCGAGCCCATCAAGCAGTCTTCTGGCCAAATATATCAAATGACATTAGAAACACAATATGAAGTTGCCAACTGTGTGCAGAGCGACTGCCATCTCAAGCTGTGGAACCTCTACTCCAGAACAGCCATCCTTCAAGACCATTCAAAAGCACTGCCACTGACTTCTTTCATCTTGCCAGAAAACCTTCCTCGTGTCGCGACTGCAAAACTAATGCAATGTACCTTAAGTTGTGTTGCCATGCTACGTACTGAGGCGTCATTTTTCTTATTCCCTCTGACTACACATGCAGAAAGTGAAGCCTTTTGTAGAACATTAATAGGTGGCAACACTGTTGCAACCCAAGGTTTATAAACAAAGTTGTTTGTAGTTGTTATGGGCTCTCAAAGTTTAATTTCATGATGTGAATGAAAGTTTATTGTTGTTGTCGTCACACCTTGTAATGACTGACAAGTTCTCTGGATGGCCAGTAGTTGGAGGTTGTCATCTCAATTCATCAACATCTACAGTGATACACATGCTAAAGGGCTGGTTTGCTGAAAAAAGGCATGCCTGTAAAAATTTCAACAGACAGTGGACCCCAATTCGCATCCTGTGAGTTCAAGACATTTTGCGACCAATGGGGCATATCTCACGATCCTAGCATTCTGTACCACCACAGAGCCAACGGAGCCACAGAAGCAGCAGTGAAGGCAGTCAAATCCCTTCTGTCGAAGTGCTTAAGGAGTGGCAATCTGGATAGTGGCAGCTTCCGAGAAGCAATCATGGAGTTCTGAAACATTCTGCTCAGCCACGGCTTAAGCCCTGCCTAGCTAGTCTTTGGCCGCCTGATGTGATCCCTAGTACCAATGCATCGCTGTGTATTCAGGAAGGAATGGCAGTTAGACGTTGAACAAGCTGACAAAGAAGCAACACGTCTTCGTGAGAAAGCCAAGAAGTACCATGATATTCATGCAAAAGAGTTGCTGGCATTACCTCTAGGAGCAGTGGTTTGCATCCAAAGCCTACGGTCTAAGCAATGGAACCTCCTCGGCAAAGTGATTTTAATAGACAGGCATGGGCGGAGCTACACTGTTAAAACAGAAAGTGGCGGGGTGTTATGGAGGAGCAGACGTTTTCTCAGGTTGTTCCATGCAAATGACCAAACTTCCTTTAAATGTATTGCGTTCGGTCCTTTGACAAATCTTTTTTTTTCTTTTGTCCAACTCGCTGTTCCTGGGGTCACAGCTCCTCAAATGGCGCATGTGATGGTACTCTCACATTACATGTCATTAGTTCATGTGCATGTATACTGCACTTTTTGCGTGCAATCTATTTATTGACCTGCCGAGACATTGGCATCGGGTTTTGTTGTCGTTACTATCATTCTAGCAATGATACAAGAACAACTACAAAGTTGCTGCAGTTAGGACAGTAGGTAGGTATAGGCCCATTGATTTCTTCAGCCTTGTGTTTATCGAGTCTACAATAACCTCATGTAAGCACTTCGGCTGCGACTTGGCATTTACTTCACTCGGCTGCTATAGCTCAATAAATGCTCAGCTTCAGAAATTAATGTATACATAATATACTCCTTTCTTAAAGTCTTCAGGTGTAAAAGTTTTTCAGCCCTGGGATAGTTTTGCCATGAGTTGTGTTTGTCACTTAAAGGGCTCACCATTTCATTGTAGCCATGGCTGAAGGAAAGGAGGAGAAGCTGTCCACAGAGGAATTTGTTTGGTTTGCTAGTTCTACCAAAGAAAACTCGAGGAGCTTTTTGATGCTGCTGTTGCTAAGAGTATAAAGCTGGCAACAAAGTTTTTGGTCAGCGTATTTGAAGTGTTTTGTAAGGAAAAATGTGAAGAAAACAATTTCAACACATGTACGTCACCTGAGTTCAACAATGGTCTTTGCCAATTATGCAGAGTGGTTATGGACTAAGAGTGCTGGCTTTTGCAAAAACCCTCTTAGCTTTCAGTGAGGACATCTCTCAGGCACTACAAAGAGATGCCCTCTCTGAAAGGTACAGATGTGGCTGGATTGGCAAGATGTTACACTTATCACTGTGTCCATGCCACTATTGTCACCAACCTGAAGGCAGCTGAATTTTAAGATCACAAGATATGTAGAGTGATGGGCCATTAAAACATCCAAAGCCTTGAAAGTCATGAGAAATTGATTGAGAAGAAACTTCAGAAACTGTAGCTGAAGATGGCCTGACAGTATGTTAACACCCCTCATGTGTTCCAGAGCGTGGTGATTAAAATTCATGAGCCACCACCAAAGAGGATAAGTTTTTAAGGGTGCAGGGAGAGGTTTAGCATGAGCCTTCAAGAGATCAATGAGAATGAGTAGTACTCTTCCCACATGACTCATGAACAGTTGTACTTGACCTGATGACTTATAAAAACAGGTTTATCAAAGGTTTTTGTTGCAATAAAACATACTATAAGAGGTTTTGAACTAGGTGATACATCGTGTCAGTTAAGCATGGGCTTAAATAGGATAAAGACTTCTGATGTATCTTATAATCTGTTATAGTTTCGTTCTCTTCTTGTCATTGCATTGACTGCGGAAAGTGGATAGTCTTGTGATGACTAGATGCTGCGGCCCAAGCTGGGATCGCCGAGTGCATGTCAGTTCCTGGAATGATGCATCCTTTACTAATTTCAGTGACAAAACTCCCTTGATTCATTCATAGATCTCTTCTCCAACAAGAGTCAATAGAGTGGCAACTTCTTTTTTGAGTGGCAACCTGTTTCTCCCTTTGGCTCATGCCTGAGACCAAGTATCACTGATGAGCAAGTACTCTTCTACACATTCAAGCAATGCCACAATGTCTTGGTCCTTGGCATATGGCTCAATATTGCCAACATGCAGCATTTTTCTCAGATTATATTGTCGTTGTCACTGATTATCATGTGTCCAAATGTGTAAAATTCACGGACTACCTAAATACAGAGTTCATATGCTACAGTCAGGAATATAATTTTCTAAAGCCTTTCCGCAGACTCTTGCCAAGGAGATTGGTTCCCCTTTCAAAATATTTCGTCAACTTCCTAATAAATACCAACCTCTTGCTTTCTTCCTAGTAATTTATTTAGATATACTCACTCTAAGTATCTTAGTTTTGGGTGCCTTTGTTGTAGTAACTTTACAAACTGGTCTAGTGCTAGTGATTTTCCTGTTCATTTTATTCTCTTCATATTGAGGGACTTGAGTATTCTGTGGTGTATTGTGAGAAGGATGAATTTGATTAATTTTGAATCCTCATCCTTTTGTATCACTTACCCGAATCAGAATTTGAACCCTGTACTCTTGCCTCTGCACAAACACACATATATTGGATTATGGTGCCCGCTGCCAACCACGCAAAACTTATTTTATTCATACACCAGATCAGAGAACGAATTCAGAAAGAACAACAGAGTTGTGCCAATCTGACTAAAATGCTGATTGCTGCAGGAGTGCCAGAACCAGTAATTATATCTAGAAGAATAACACCATGAGTAGACTAGCACAAGATTGAGTGCCAGATTAATTTTCAGCAGTTACTGACAGGAAAAACCTTCACGTTCTGACAGACATGTGCAATAGAGGAAAACACCATTTATGAACCAATCTCAGCTGTGTCAGAAAGTGAAAATCTTAGAAAACAATATGGATTACATGATCATTAGACAGATCACATAGAACACAGAGCATAGTACTGAGGGAGGGTGGGTAGGTTGGCTGGATGCAACCGAATGGAATGTTCGCTTTCCGGGTCTTGTATAGCATGAAATTCAGGTGCAGCTACCAAGACCTTGCTTCTTGCCTTTCTTGCTATGCTCAGCCAGCAAGAAGCATCATTTTTCTTATGCAGAGCCGTTTCAGTTTGGGTTTTGTCAAAATCCGTAAAACATCTGACTGCTGATTGTGCGTTGCCATACATTTCCCAGTGTTGAGGTCCAGAGCTCCATGCATCCTCACAGCTGCCTTTCTCTCGATCCTGTTTATGCCTTTCTGAAGCTTGACCAGGTATAGCCATAAAATGCTGCAGCATCTAACAGTGAGCTCTGGCTGGTTGGTACAACCGGCTCTTTCCACAAAGATGGCATGTTTTCACCTCTGATTTGTAGTACATATACTAGGGATCACAGATAATTTTTTTGTAAAACTGGGTGATTATTCTTTACTAGCGGGCACAAAAACAAAAGGGAAGATGTTTTGTAAAGTTTGGAGTGAATATTCACTGATTTGAGCAAGATAGACTCTTTTGAAGTTCATGGATCACAGCTATTTTTGTCAAAGCTAAATCTAGTAAATGTACGGTGTGTCTCGGAGTCTATGGCACAAAACAGCGGGCCAATCGGCCCTAGCAACTGGCCAATACGGATGTCGCACGTTCTAGAGGTGAGCTGCAGAGATCTGCCAGACCTGTCAGACCCGAAGCCAAACTGGAAACGGTGAAAGAAAAGATAATAATTGAACACTCTTGTTTTGAGCTTAGTGTGGTAAGAAACGTAGCACACTTGTTAGACTTAAATTTTACTGGAAATTCAGGAAAGTTAATGCTCCGAAGGCCACCAATCGATGCGTTTGGAAGATGCATAACATGAAGTCTATGGATCTGGTGGCCAGCAGTGTTCCATGGTCGCCATGTATGTGTGTGTCTACAAGGAGGACTCTCAATGTTCTGCCATTTGTCGTGATCAACTACAACTTTGATGCATCAGAGGTGAAAATGGCAAAGAGAGTTTCTGGCTGTCGCAGCGCAGTCGTCAACTGATGGTGAAAAGTCAGCTTGTATGGAACAAGTGGAGACAGGGAAGCCAGCAGTTCTTCTCTGGGACTAACACTACCACCCATTGCTGCAGCTGTTTCAATTGCCAAGTAGTTTACGGCCTCTCCACCATGTGTAGCATTGTGCAGACCGTTGCCTTGTTCAATGGAGTTGGTTAGAAGGCGAACCCAGTTTTCATTGACAGATGAGGGCAGAAAGGGAAAGGCTCTGTCTCACAGGCGTTGAGAGAGTTTCCTTGCCATGACAATGGCAATAATTGTGCATGCATTTGTTGCCCTCTGGCTCTCTGTTCCACTGCATCTGACACATTTGTGGAGGAAGCAGCCACCCTTTGTTCTCCAGAGGCTGCTGAACCTGGGATGACTGTACCACAGAGTTTCCTGCAGAGTTGGAGACCGCCCCAGTGGTCACACTTGGGAAGACACCATGGAACTGCTGCCTGTGGTAGAGGGGCATTTGTGGCATAGCCTTAGAAGATTTTGTTTGGTTGTACCTTTCTCAGTAGTACCTGACCATCCTATCAGCATTCATACTCCTCCGTTAAAGCTCTTCGCACTTTTCAATCATTCCTGCACATGACCATTTGCCTCTTCTAATTCTGTTTGGTAGATTTTGCATGATTGTGCAGCCATTTGGTGCTGTTGGGTGAGGTAGGTAAGTTGCTCATTTTCTTCCTGGATAGATACATCCCTTCTGCATTTTTTTCCTGGTGTTGTGGACCCCATCCCATGCCGCTGACAGTCATGTTCACGGCTTTTGCAGCGCATCAACTTCCTTGTCACTTCCGTCACTCTCTCTTTCTGATTCTGTGTGAACAGAAGAACTTTGCACGCAGCTTGGGGCTGAACTAGGGCGTGGTTGCGGAGGGCGCAGACTTTCATGATCATCCAATGCACGAGCTGAGGGCGTTTTCACTAAGGGCATGTAGTACCTTGAGGACCTGAAGTTTTCAAGGGTAGTACGACCCACCTGGCACGACACATTCTTCAGCAGCTTCACTTCTCTGTCTTGCAGTCGGGCTACCAAGCTCATCACTGCCTTCGTTCTTCGATCACACCGAGTATTGGGCTCAGAATCCGAAATGACACTACTACTACTACTAGCACTAGTTGCAGAAGGCGACAATGCATCTAGCCAAGCATCTAGCCAAGCACACAACTCACTGGCAGGTAAATTCTCACAAGCCTTCTCACAATTCATGTGATGTCTCTCATACAAACCGCCTATCTCCTATGACATTGTCATTTTCCAATCACAATACCTTACCCATGCACAATCAGCTATTCACAACCCATTACCACACACAATCTGCAAGCCACAACCCCTTACCTACGCACTTCCTGCGAATCACAACCCCTCACTCGCACACTTCAAGGTTGTGACAAGGTTGGGAGAAATAGATTCACTGTAAGAACAGTTTTGGTTAGGAACTACACAAGAATCAGGAGTTTGAGCTCAACAGCATTGTGCTGGCTCTGGGGCTTCAATTGTTGCAAGGCCCTTCCACTGGTACACTATGTCTGCTAACATTAATATGGAATAGCGTGCCATGGCCATCGTCATGGTGGCACAGCATATTTGCGATTGTAGAACCACATGTCGATATACTGGCTAGGCTCCGAGGAACCTTCGGCTCACCCAGTAGGCTGGCATCTTCAGACTGTTTCTCTAGTCCTCAAATCCAAAGTGATTTGGTAGTTTGCAGTTGAGTTTGGAGTAGAATATTCGATATTTACTTGATTTGTAGCATCCATATTTGTGAGTGCATGCTTGTGGGTGGATGTCTATTTGCATGCATGTGTGTGTTTGTCGACAGAAACAGCTGCAAATCAAAGTCAGTATACTGTTAGATTTCAGAGAGGAGTATCTACCAGTCAGTGGTTCAGAGTTTTCTGAGAAAAGCCACAAAAATTGATTCATATGCCATTCTGCCTTTGCTCTATTCATGACTGTGCATACAGGTCTAGTGCTATGTGATCAACTGGAAACAGAGGCTCTACTGAACACCATTCCTACTGTCTTCAAAATGCCTCCTACTCAGCAGAAGAGATTGTTAGGGGTTTTGGGAAAGTGCTTGCAAGCCAGCTTGATGGGTGATAAGGAACTACATGCAGTCTACCTCCTACAGTCATCAGCATATAGCTCACAGTTCTATCTGTACTTTGGTGACTACTCAGCCTTTGTCCAGAAGTTCTGTGATGAGTCCCAAGGCCAGGTAGGGACTTTATCCCATATGTCACAGAGAATTTCCAACCTCCTACGCCAATATGGTGAGCGCCTGATAGGCCGTGGACGTACAGCAGCTATTCGAGCATGTGCGCAACATGTGGGTATTAAGAAATCAACTGCACGGGTTTATAGAATGACGCCAAGATTGAGTGATTCTCTACAGGATGAGATCACCAGAGTGACTCAACGAGGTAAGTCTGTTAGAATGGGTACATATGACTAACCTGTTGGTCACACAAATTGCACAAGTTTAAATGATTGTCAAATAATATTGAACAGAGGAATGGAGAAGGGCATCGGTTAAGGAGGTAAAGAGACTGGCAGACATGCAGACACAAACTGTTTGAGCAGAAGACATAGCAATATGAATGGAGTTCCAGCATTTTCAAATGAAAAAAAATTTACAGTATTCCCACAAAATTATCCTGTCACATTCCCAGAATTGGCAGCTGAAGAATCAAGCTGCACACTATGAGTGTTAGATTAAACTGATGACAGCCTGTGTTTACACAGATTCAAGTGGTCGTGACTCAAAGGCTATTATCCGTCCATATTTGCCACCCAGCAAATCTACCAGCAAGGTAAAGACATCCTCTTCAAGCTAAACATGTTCAATGCCTAATGATCTGAGCTGGTCCATAAATGGGTTTGCTAAAACCACCATCTGTTAATGTCTAATAA
>JAOWAW010075779.1:0-16418 GCA_028565695.1 Nicola tetela | reverse complement strand
TCTTTGATATTTCGAGCCTTCTTGCGCACATATTAGAAAGAAGAACATTTCAGCGTCTAACAAATGTCATGACAAAAGCTAATCTTCGCAACATTAAAGTACGGATAGGTGGAACCGTGCTAAATTTTGCTTCAAGGGCGTATTTTGTAGGCAAAGCGTGTTACAATGAAGATTTTCTTTCTTCGAGGACTATAGAAAACATTTCCTCAGACGAAGAAATTGTTAAGGAACTCAGCTGGGAGGAGATATTCCGCGTGGCAACGTATTTAGGAAGCCATGACTCACGTAATCAATCTCAGCGGCTATTTACTGCAGCGCTACAAAAGGTAACGAAATTATTTGGCAGCGAGTCGTTTCAGGCAGCGCATATTCACTGTGAAATCGCTAGAGGCATAGAAAACAAGAACGCCAGGAAATTGTATTTGATAAATGCCACCAAAACTTGTCCACTGCTGATTACAGAACGTATTTTGGCAGAAATTAGGTTTGAAATTCAGACGGTAAAGGAAAATAATTTTAACCCTCAGCTGTTCATCTTTCATGACGATGAAATGGAGCTCAGTGGTGATTTCAAAAGGTTTGTTTTATATCAAATGGTTCTGTTAAAAGTTGAGTCAGGGAGTCTGACGGAAGATGAAGAAACTAGGACAAAAACGTTAGAACTTGCCTTCACATTTATTATCTTGCTCCAACAAAGACAACAATTGCATCTCAAAACGTTAACGGCTCTTACAACCGGCATTATTCCAGCAGGAAATGGCATAGTTAGAAATTTGGAGCAATCCAAACACAGCGTGTGTGAAGAAAAAGGAGTACAGCTTTATCAGTGTCTCCTGATTGACACAACACACGAAGTGAAGCTTTGGTCTTTACTGGGAGAGAACGGCCGTATGCTCAGAGCTGCATTCAGAACTTTTTCATGGATTCACTTCAACTCAAAACTTTCGTTAAGCAAAGAGATGTTTAGTCTAATGTGCTCCACACAACAGTTATTGGCTAATTATTGTTTTCATGCTGCATGGACTCTTGACGACTATTCTCTTGGGATGGTGATCTTGGCAAGGCTTTCTGAAAAGGCTGAAGGACATCAATTGCTTACTGTGGAAACGCATCACCCTAACCACAGCCTGACATTTCCAAGTCTCATGGAAAGTATCGCAGAAGCCCAAGGTTGGGTCTTCAGTAAATTAGCATTCCCGTTATTTAATGGATTCTACAATTTGTACGAGAGAAATGACTTCCACGAGGCTCTTCCCTATTTGCTGACTGCATTAACGGAATTGATGCTGAACGAAAAGTCTACCACTAACAGGTCTGCATATAACATCGTTTCTCAAGAGATCTTAAGCAGCATTCCCTGTGTATGCTATTTCTTACCAGAAGAGGCTGAAATGGTTCTAGAAACACTTAATACTCTTGCGAAAAACAAAGATATCTCACCACTATGGCAGACAGCCATTCACCAAACCGCTCAAAACATCGACACTGTGGTAAAACTTCAAACAACTGACTCTCAGTCTAGTTGTTTCAAAGTGTTCTCTAAAGGGAGATACCTGTTTCAAACCGATGACCATCGGTCTGCTCGGGAATTATTTTTAAGATGTTGGGGAATACTTCTAAGCATTCTCTCTTCCCACTCATCGGCTGATTCCGTCTACAAACTGACTGAGGATATCTGTAAAATTAAAGTGCTACTTTCAATCCTGCTGTCCATATCCAGTTATTTACAAGGAATATATTTGATGGAGAGAAAGTTCAATGTTGCAGAATGGTTTTGCGAAAGTCGTATTCATTATGCAAAGGCGGCAGGATGGCCTTTCTGTGTTGCAAAATGCCGTGTCCAATATGTGGAGTTTCTGAAGAACAGAGGTCGGTGGTCAGAGGCGTTGGACCAATGTGGTATTGTTGAACGTGGCTTAGTGGAAGAATTTGGTGATGACTATCTGGAATGGCTTCCCGATGCACCAAACACAGCTTTGATGATCCGAGATTTGAAGAAGTGCATCGATATGCTACAAGATTGAAAATACCTCCAAGTGAATGCTATGAACGAGAGAGTCTTTTGAAGGTGAGCGAGTTACACGACGAAGCTTCTTGAAAAACGTGACAAGATTAGTTGGTGTAAGTAAACCATACACAGAATACGTAGAGACTCCTCAGCTGCGGTTTGGGATTTCTGAAAATTCTCCAGAGATGGCTATATCTGATCGGATAGAAGCCTCGGTTGCAACATTTTAGCAGAGCTACAAAATATATGATGGATATTGAAGGCTTACTTTCTTGTCAGCGGTCTCACAATTGCAACCCCCTTTTTCCAACAGAGGGCAGTAAGGAATGGTCGGCTCCCATTGATACGCCAGTATGCCTTCGGTTGCCATGAACACTAATACGCATTACATATAATGTTAAGCGAAAACAAAATTAGTGTGCTTCAGTTTCTCAAGTTTATTTCGTATTTTAATTGTGTGTGTGTGTGTGTGTGTGTGTGTGTGTGTGTGTGTGTGAAGTGTTATGGTATTTATACATTCTGTTCCCTTATTACAAACCATCGTGCTTTAACCCCCGCTTTCTTTTGCTACCTGCCCAATCCGCCTATCTCTTTGTCACTTTATCTTTCATTGTATTTTTTTCATTGAATTCAAACACTGTTTAAGGTCCACTCAACCTTGCCTGATGATGTCTCTGCACACCTTTGACGTAGAGTACAAATACGCAGCAGCGCCAATAGGGTTTCGTGTTGGCCCAAAGTTTGCCTGCTTCGTGAGTTTATCCATGAAAGTGAGTGTTGAATTGTTTCCTTTTCGCCTCACAGCCGGTCACAAAATCCACGTCTATATTTTGCTACAATTTCTGGCATTAGCTACACAGCCCCTGACCAGGGGTAATGATCCTCGTTGTGTGGCCTGGCACAGCTTATCATTTGAGTCCCTTGACTTATCCTACGAAAATTATACATTTTTGAACGTCATATGTGCGTCCTAACCTTTCCGAGTGACTCGCAGTACACATTTCGTGACACACCCTAAGTGATTTCACTCGCAGAAGTCAATAAGCAACGCACAACCTACTTCTGTTGCTGCCAGTAATCCGCTGAAAGGCTGGCAGAATCCAACCGATATCGAAACGTGCTGTGGCTCTTATACGACTCTTTTGAAGTTCATAAGTGATAAATACTGCGGATTTAAAATGAAAGATATTTCAGACTAATTTCCCGAAGCGGAAAAAAGGGCAGCTTAACAAGGCCTTGCAGAGAGGTCTATCATTGAAGAGACTTGTGAGCGCCAGAAGAGCAGACAAAATGTGATTACGAAGAGACATGTTGCAAAACGAAAACCACGGAGTCCATGTCCGAAAGAGAAAAATACCTGCAGTTATAAAAATGGCTATATTAGCGTTATTACTCGCTTAAAGCGGGATTTATCGGCCAAAAATCCCGCTGGGTGTAAGCATGTAATCCAATTTATTAAAAAAATGGAAAGAGGTGAGATCAAAAAAGACCATAAAAGGGCACCAGTAACAGACTTGATATTTTGTGCTTACACACCCTGAATATTCGCTAGCTACCCTTAAGTATAGTCGCTCCTAACCCTTCCGGCGCTCGCTGTTATCATATCCTCCCATACTGTCTACACCATAGAACAACATAGCTAATATAGTTTCACGTGAAAGCTTTAATTATTCTGCTTTGTCACTTTATGTCAATGAGTTGACCGTGGGCCATAGAAATAATAAGAGATAACGGAGTGCGTAGGAAGTGTAATGCTCAACTGTGAGACCTGAGGTTCGAACACATTTGGCAAAGGGTCCAAACCAAAACAAAATATTAAATAAGTTTTCATTATTCACGGAAATGCTACACGGTGACTTCTGCCGATAGGGCGCATTACACATTGTGTTGGCCTTATCTTGGAGCTCACCGGAGACAAGAAGATCACAGGCACTTGGTCGTGGTGGTAAACTGCTGCACAGTATATTTTACGGATTCTGTGGCGCTAAGTTTAGTTTTAAAGTTGACGTTTACTTTCAGCTGCTTCAAACTGTTATGATACTACGGGGTGCAATAGAAACAGCAGAAATCATTCGAAATCAAATCCACCTATACTTCTAATTGCGGGGAGCTACGATGGAAACTATCTTATGTTTTCAATTTTCCTTTTCCTGATGTTGTGAGTTCTCCAGAACTTGGTCTTTCTGTCACGCGACTGAATATTACGAGCGATCTCCGAGATTGTGATTCTGTTCTACTGACTGATAATGAAGGAATCATCAAGATAGATTAACGGACGGACCCAAACACAAAGTGCGGCCCTCCATGCACCGTGCGAGCTGAGGCCCTGTGCTTGCCAGTGCTGCGTAGTTGCAAGGGTTCCAGACGGAAGAATGCATTGTCGCGTGAATTCAAGCACCGGCCAGGTCTTAGTAAGAACTTAACAAGAAAGCAATTCCGATAATGTCTTTCTTGAACGTCTATCGTACCCTTGAGCCGTCTTGTGCTACAACTGGAATACGAAAGGCCCTTATTAGCCTGGCTGCAGCAACGCAGCGGCTTCGGATTTCCATAACGTTTTTCCAGCCATCTCGTGCCAGGTGGAAACGAAACTTTCATCGTCTCCCAAGAGCAAGTTATGGCCCTAACTGGCCATATGAGGGTGCTAAAAATTTAGTGTTTTCACGTGTGTAAATTCCTCGGACTTCAGATTGTACAAATACCGGAAAGACGTAAAATAGCTGTTTTCTGAAGAGCGTTTCCGGAATGATCATAGAGACAATGAAGCCAGACCTTGAGAAAAGGCAACACAACCGTAATCCCTTATGTGGGAGCTGGAAGACATACCTTCATCCTGTTGACATACTATCGCAATTGCAAAGTGTCCATGTTACAACAGAGTACTAGGCTAGGGCATTGCGACGTTGGAGTACAAGACTAGTATTGTTAGCGTAGTCACGGAAGCTGTATTTAGATTCACTAACTCGTAGCGATATACCAACTACCACCTTATGGCGAGACGTAAGCCAAAGATGGAACACGGTAAAAAATATCACTTCGACTTGGCTGACAGCAAACTTTCCCGAATTCGTTATGAGGAATAGGCATGGTAGTCCTTTTATTTTCTTGATTTTAAGTAGGACACAGATCACGTGTACATAGAGTAAATGAAAAACAAAGGTCGGTTGTCGGAGAGATGTACTGTGAATGTCCTCTTGTTGAACGTGGCTTAACGACCAGAAGAAATTCGGGATGACCAGGTCGAAGGCATCCGGATGCAGCAAATAGAGCCGGGATGATGCAAGACTTGAAGGATCAACTTGTCACCTGATAAGCGTATACTGAATCTTACCGATCGAAGATTCGAATTGGAATAATGCTCGAATTTCCGGGGGAATAAATATTTCTTCCCAGTACAGGCAGAAACAGTCTTTAACAGAGTTTGGAGATGTAATAGAGCACACCGGGACAGACTTCGACTGACAGCGAGAAATGGGAGAATAGGAATAGCAATTAGGACAGTATCCAGAGTACTCCAATCAACCTGATATGTGAACTCAACAGGTTATCCCCGACATTGCTTGGGATGAAACTCAAAAAATGATGGTGTTCCTGTTCAAACTCGCAATTGCTCTCCTCAATGAAACGGGAGAAAGAAAAGCTTCCTTGCAAGTACAAGGAGTCTTACAAGGCAGAAATTGGGCGTTTCACGCTGACCACGTGTACGCCAACAGAAGTTCAGTCAAATACAATTCTTTTATTGTGTATTTTAACGACGTTCTACGAAGATGGGCCTTGGCGCGAACAACTCTGTACACTTCTGCACTATACCAAAAAGCTACAAATCTGCCAAACAGAAAACGACCTTTGTTTTACGTGTGTGTTCAGTGCTTCTGTCACAGCACGAGCACTTCTGCCCTGCGCTTTTCGGGAGTCTGGGAAACTTTGGTCACGGTTTCGTCAGCCAATGCGTGGGACTGAGAGTCTTTTTGATAACCCGCGAAAAGATGAAGAAGACTCACATCCTTCCTTTCAAGAATTGATCAAGTTTATTACGAGAGATCACAGTCAAAGATCTCACAAATGGGTGATACAATTAACTCAGAGACAAACTTGAGCAAGCGTATAAAACCTGACTATAGCATGATATACAAGAAACTCCTACAAGCCAGGAATAATTTTGCACACAACCAGAACATCACCCTTGTCGAGAGCAAAGACACTCTATCTCACGTATCTTTCATTCTTACTGCTTTTGGTCTGGAATTCGAGAAAACACCTTCACCCATTGAAAATTTATCCAAGCTCGAAGATCATAAATTAAGTTATTCCTGTACTGTAAATGGAGGTAAAAATAAGTACACTTCTCTTCACGACAGGCGAGAAAGACTTCTTCGACCAAGAGGTCAGCATTTCGTCAATAGAACACAAGAACTTCTATCAATAAAAGCCGCTTTAAAACGTTCGGCTTCCAATAGCAGGCGAGTAGTCTTAGCCTGAGGCCAAGCTGGAATAGGAAAGAGCTTTCTGACTACGGAAGTGGCCCATTCTCTGACAAAAACGTACAAAAGACAAACATGGCTGAGTTGTTCAAGTTTTTGCAATTTTCAACAACAACGGAGAAATGAAAACCTCTGAAATATCAACTCAGGTACATTAATGTCTGGTCCGGGCCCTCGACCGAATACGGCGACCACGTCATGCAGACGTTGAGCTTCGCGTTGAGGCCGTGTACCATCTGCGCGCGTGCTTATCATTTATCGATATCATGATACTAGTACTAGTATCAACCGATGTTGCGCGTAGATCAATCATGCTGCAAGGCATATGGCTATGCATTATGACTCTGAGGGACTTCGCGTGCTCTGTGCCCCTTCCCTACTCTTGAAAGGAAACCAGTGTCGCCGAAAGATCATTTTAAGTTTGCGAAAGAGAGAGAGAGAGAGGGGCAGAGACCGAGACAGAGACAGAGAGAGCCTCCTCTGCCTGCTAAGAGCGTACTCGAGCGAGTCGTGAATCGCGAGTACCGTGGTAGAAGAGGGCCTACTCACACGGAAGGTAGGTGCATCCAGTGTCGATCAGCGGTAGTGTATTGTAGACATCTAGAAGGATTTTAGAATGCCTGGAAAAGGATCCCTCAGAAATAGAGAAAGACCTTAACTTGCGCTTAGCTGCCAACTCGTCGTCCATGAAGCAGAACAGGTCTTTGAATCGCTGGTATTGCTGAGCGCGTGCGTCAGCGGAAAGTTGGCCGTTCTTCGAAGCGAGTTCAAGTGTCAAATGCTTGATCGCACCCGCGCGTAGCTGCAACCGACAAACACAACCATCATGTATTAACCGATCTTGTGGTCATGCTACGACCAAAAGAGAAACACGAAAGAAGTGTCTCTTCACAGCTGTCATGTCAGTGCTTCGTGCTCCTAGTATTCCTGCCATACATTCCAGAATTCCCGTGCTTTCTCTGAGTCTGAAGTTCACGATCGATCATGCAAATACATGTACTAGTGTCGCGATCGCGATGCCACTGAATGTGTCCTAGGCCAGGTCAGGCCAGTCCTAGCATGCAGCAGGCGGCACTAGCTAGCTGCTGGCGCTATACTAGTACGATCAGATCGATTACAACCAGCACGTATAGACGTATACCCGGTATACTGGTCGATCGCGACGTCCCCCGCGAATGCTCTCGCGATCGCGATCTCGCTTCACAGTGCAAGTGAGCGCTCCGACGTCTGTTCAGCGTTTGTACGGAGTATCAGAACGTACTGCTCATAGTGTTTTAACGTGAAGTCAGTTTCCACGTACTTTTCGCGAGCGGATCAGGAGGCAAGGCCGCATGGACGACATGCCAGCGGTTTCTTCTCGACAGGAGCTTCCTTGTAAACCAACCATCGCTTCTCTTCTAAGCGCGCTGCGCCGTCGTAATTTGCTTCTTTGTCTGTAGTGATGTCCTGAATGACCAGGAAAAAGGCATTTGTGTTTGAAAGAGCGCTTTGGGCGCTCTTCTCTGGTTGGATTCGCGAAGTACGTGGTGAAGGAGGAGGAATGAGGAAGTGACTCCGGGATGTCAGCTGCTTTACCGTTCCGGATTGGGATGGAAAGGTGGATTTTGCTGGCAAAAAGTCATTAAAAGAGAAGGAGCAATTATCGGAATGGCCTGGCTTTTGCCGAGGGAAGCCTTGTGACTTCCCACCTGTCTATAAAAAAGACTGGACGTGAAGAAACAGTTGAAAGGCTGTAAACGAAGAACGTCGGTTTTGTATGGGTGACACACATTAATGTACCTGAGAATAACGACATGGTATCTGAAGATGGTGAACTGTTGAATAAGAGGCTCATTTCTGACCATGCAGAGGAAACGCTCGATACACGATTTATGTTTGGTGATGTCTGCTCATCAACTGTGCATAATGTTTACCAAGGGATCAACAATTGTCCATTACCACAAGAAGTACCGCTCTTAACAATTCCTTTCAACGACTACTGACGTCATTGCATATTATTCAACTTAAACTGTGTTTTTCTGCCGAGAGCATCAAATTGTTGAAGGCAAAAAGAAGATTACCTAAGCACTTTGACACGCAAATAGTGGATTCAGTTCTTAACGGCGTTTTGGGTGATCTTCCTTTGTGTGTGAGCATTAACACATCCTTTGTAGCATTTTCCCACAAGACGAAAAACCAAAACGGCCATTATCAGCTTGATGGACCCTCAATAAAAGAAAACTGGAGAAAAATGGGAGAGACTTTTGGGCGCTTCTATCACGTGAGAGGGCTGTCAGGTATTGTTGATTCAGCTGTTTCCTGTCTCCAAGACCAACCGCTCGTTGTTCTTCTCCTGGCCAAAATGTGTGCCGCTGACTGTGAAAGTCTCCCATGGCATGTATTTTGTACGGAAGGATCCTTGAATGCCTTAGTTATGATCCGCAAAAACGTGAACATAAGAAACTTTTATGCATTAATGTGGAATTTCCTTCTCGTCGTGGATTGGCTAGTTTCACACCATGGTCAGGACATTTTGCCAACATGCCATGACATATTGGAAGACTTAGGTTTGATCAGTTGGGAACAGTCCACATCTACTGTACAAATTCACCGTTTGACGCTTAACGGTGTTCGGAAAATGTTTGAGCGAAGACGTTTGTTTTTGGAACCTCTGCTCTCCTTGGCTGTCCCCAAACAATTTGACAAGGACCAAATCGAGTTGATTGCCCAAAACATCACTCTCAATCTTTGGCCTCAATTATTCTATTGTGTTACTTTAAGAAGCGATGAACACTTAAAGAAAGCAATCGCCGATTATGTTCAGGCATTTCCCAAGGACCCCTTCGCTATATTCAGCCTTCTCTCTGAAATACTAGAGAAGGGGACATTGAAGCGTCCGCATCATTTCATGGCAAAACATGATTTTCAGCGTTTGAATGATCAAGTGGGTGCGACTATTTTGCAGTTTGTGGCGACTGTGGCTCAATATCTACAACATAAAGGGTACCTTAATTCGAAGTCTACATTTGAGATGGTGATGAATGTATGTTCCGAGAAAGACGTTCTTTGGCAACTCTCCTGGAAGAATTGTATATATTTAGGACTTTTGTTAGAGCAGCAGAGTTCTCCTGGACATACTCGGCTGTTTTACAGTGCAGCCTTATACAGCCTGTATCCACTGTCAAGTAGCCTCTTCAATCAAAGAAAACTACGCAAGGAATTTGTATTTGTTGAATGCTTCCAGCATTTGCTCGCCATTGTTACCTGAACGTGTTTTTCATGACATTCAAATTGAAATTCTTGAAATTCAATACTTGTTTAAGTATTGACAATACTTTAACACTTTTCGAATATGAGCAGTTTTCTGACTGGTGAGGCAGATGCATCCTGTTTTCAAGAGAAATATAGGCTAAATGAGAAATATTAATATGGAATCAACACTTACTGTGAAAACCAGTTGTGTGTATTGAGACGGCATAAATTGTGTAGCTGCGCGACAGCGAACTGTAACCAGACTAGACCGAAAACAACTGGATTGGAAAAATTCGGATTGCTTTTGTTCTATGAAGACCGTCTTTGAAAAATCTAACCCTGATATTGTTCCTCCGCCTAGTCATGGCACTCTTTTAAGTTCTCGCACTCTGTAAAACAACTTCCTTGCGGACGACTGCACCATCACGCTTTGGCTCACCGGCATCATGATCACGGCCATCATCCTCAGATAGTAAGCGCCCTCATTTCGTCAAGGGTCTTGTGGCTGAATGTGTGATAAACAATAACAAATACGTTCATAATTTCATACAATGTCTCACACATTTCAGCCCTGAGGAAATTGATTGAAAAGAGAAAACCAAGAACAAAACCAATTTCAGATGAAAAAGATGAACATATCCTATTCATATAGCACGGATATACATCTATATATAAACATGTATATACATGTATAGATATATATGTTAGACCCTATAGCCGGCCGAGCCCCTATAGCCGGCCGGTCCCTTATAGCCGGCCGATTTGCCATATAAGGTATTGGTTCCTTCTGAGCCTGTAACCTACAACACGAGCACGAGAGTGTCTCGTCGCAAGATACGAAGTGGTTCCGCCTGAACAAGTAACAATAAACCAAAAAGGAACTGGTTCAATTTGGGGCGAAGACGGGTGTGTTCTTAGTTTTATAGTTGCTTCTTATTCATCGGACATTGTCGCACCATAACCTTGGTTCCGCCTGAACAAGGAACAATGAACAAAAAGGGAACGGGTTCTGTTTGGGGTAAAGACGGGTGTGTTCTTAGATTTAGTGGCTTCTCATTCATCGGACATCGTCGCACCATGACCTTTCCGATCAGAAGTCATATTTCTTACCCGATGAGTGCTGTAAGCACCATTCCGGCGGATGGATTCCGCATAGGTGTTAGTGAAAGGGCTAGGGCCGTTAGCAGGACGAAAGGCCGCAGGGCGGAACAATTTGGGCGCAGTGTGACAGCTGTGTCAGGCTTCGCACGCGATGACGATGGCAAATGTGGTACCCGGTCCATTCGTCGTCATTGCCACACCATCTGAGAGCGACGTAAGCACAGAAGGAACTTGTTGCCTCACTCTCACCCCAAGTCGTTGAGTTGTTCTGCCAACGTTGCTGTGTCCACAATCACAGCGAAACAAGTATATTAAATTGAACATAAATCCGCTGCTTATCAAGAAAAACTTTATAATCAATCCTCCTGGTCCTTCTGTGGAAAATGCTGTTCTGGTTTCTTTAATTTACCTTCTGGCGCAAATTAAACTCAAGCCTCATCTACCTTTCCCAAAGACACCGCTGATTCATTTTACTCGTCTCGATATTCTTCTTCTCCAGCCCTAGATACTTCTAAGCTCTCATGGATGCCTCCGATCCCACAAGCTTCAACTCCTTTTGACCTCTCCCCTATCACTCCTTCCAATATCAAAAAATCCTAAAATCCAGATAAAATGGCTCAGCCCTTGGTCCTTATTCTATTTACCACGGATACCTAAAACACCTACCCTGCACTCACCATCTTCTAGATACCCTCTTCACCAAGACCCTTCTGTCTGCCGCAGCTCCCCCTGCTAGTCTGTCTCTAACATCACACTTATCCACAAATCTGGCCCAGCCTCCGACAAAGCAAACTTTAGAGTGATCGCCCTCCCCTCCTCTGTCGGTAAAACTTTCCACCTCATCCTCGCTGCTCGATTTCAATCATTTCTCCTGTCTAACAAGCTCGTTGATCCCTCTTCACAAAACGCCTTCTTATCCAAAATTAACGGTTGCGTAGAACATTGCTCAGTCCTTAACTCGTTATTCCTTCACGCAAGCTCAAATAAAAAACCTTGCTCTGCACATGGTTCGATCTCGCTGATGCCTTTGGATCTATCTCCCACCCTCTGATATCTTATACTCTGGCTCGTAATCAATTTCCACCTGCTATTCAATCCTATATAAGCTGCTTTTACTCCCAGCTCTCAGCAACCGTTACCACGCCATCTTGGTCTTCCTCCCCGTTCTCTGTGTGCCGTGGCTTCTTCCAAGGAGACCCTCTCTCACCCCAGATCTTCATCCTTTGCTTTAGCCCCATTCTTGACTTTCTGAAACTTAACTCTAAATTTGGCTACAAATTCAACAACTCCTTTATCATCTATCTTCCCTATGCTGATGACTTTAGCCTGATCACAACAAACAAACGCTTTCCCCAAAGTCTCCTTACTCAAATAATTACCCTTGCTGCTTCTATGAATCTGAAACTGAAACCCTCTAAATGCTGCTCTCTTTCTATTATCTCTGGCTCACTTAAACCTATCTCTTTAACTATCTCTGACCTGACCATCTCGACGTTATTTGGCATTGATCCTACAAATACCTTGGTTCATTAGTCACGCCGCTTCTCCCTATGCTAGTTTCGACTTTCTACATAAGAAACTCTCTTCAATTCTATACGATATTGACTCTTCCCTTGTGCGCCCTGAATACAAACTAAAATTCTACACTACCTATTCTCAGTCCTCCATTCGCTTTTATCTTACTGTCCATGACTTGACAAAAACTCATCTGGCTTCACTTGATGCTCTCTCCACCCGATATCTTAAGTCTTGGCTTTCCCTCCCTCCTTATGCAACCACATCCATCCTCTACGACCCGGTGACTCTCAACATACAGACTATTACATCACTTTACACAGAATGCCATGCTTTCTCCTACATGCTAAACTTTCTCTTTCTCCTGACCCCACTGTCCGCTCAGGGATTGACTTCAAAGTCCAATTTTCTTGTTCCTACAAACACGAACTCGATTCTGCTGCTCTATCACACAAACTTGTCTACCCCATTCTGCAAGCGTCCTCAAATCTGCCCACATCTACACAACGCTACTCTCACGCCAAACGTACGATCAAGCAAAAACTGAATGAATACCTCACATCCACTCACAACGACAAAGTACAACCTCTCCTTACTCAAGGCTCTTTCCTTAAACTGCTACATCTGGAACGTACTGATGCCTCTTGGGAATCCTTTCTTTACTCTCTGCCAAAAGGTGCAATGTCCTTTGTCCTTCACTCTTTCATTGACTGCCTCCCCCTCTCGCTACTCTGAAACGAATGAACAAACGTACCACGACACGTTGCCTTCACTGCAACAACCACGAGACACTACACCACAGACTTGACTCTTGCTCTGTCTTCCTTAACCAAGGGCGTTACACCTGGCGGCATAACTCTCTCCTTCAACATTTTGCTCTCGCTCTAGGCTCTGCCTTTCATCTGTTAACTCTCCTCAAATCTTTGCTGACTTACCTGGAGACTTAACTTCCTCCAACTTGACAATCCCCACTCGTGTTCTACCAACATCCCAACGTCCCGATCTTGTCTAGCTCTTCCCCAGCAGCAAAATCGACATAGTTGGACTGACTGTCCCTTTTGAATCCAATCTTGACTCTGCACGCTCTAGAAAATCTGACCGCTACGCTTCTCTTATCTCCGACCTACGCCTTTCTTCCTACTGCGCTCGCTTCTTTTCCTCGAAGTTGGATCTCAGGGGTTCTTATCTGACTACCTTTTCTATCCTAGCATCTATCTTACCCTCTGAATCAACAATCTCTCCTCGACAACTTCGCTCTGACCTATCACGACTTGCTACTCTATGCTCTTATGCTATCTTCCGTTCCCGCACTGAACCTTCCTAGACCACACCACCCCTTCTCTCCTTTTCAATTAGTCCTGTTAATTTGATTTTATGTGACAAGACCCATTAGGGGAGGCGTCCCCTTTTTCTTTTCATGCTTACAGTAGGCCATCTCTCTCTCTCTGTACTTTTCTCTTCTCTCCTTTTATAACATGTTGTACCACAGACCTGACTGATAGAGGGTGGTCTGCGCATCCACGCTCTTAAACGTATATGTTGCTCAGTATGAATGTACTGCGCACTGTAGGACGTGAAACAACAGACCACTTTGCACAAGGGGACGACATTCCTGCCGTCGCACTGAATCCGTTAAATGAGGAAGAGGACGCTCCCAACCCCGGCAAACGAATGTACACCGGCTTGAACCCAGCCCTCTGAACTTGCGGTTCCAGATCAAGAGTTCGGTTGAAGATATGCTTAACTATAGCCACCAGATAGCCATTTCTCTGAAAATTTGTCGGTGTCCCAATCTTCGCATAGCTACCAGTGCATGCCATTACGCAACATGCTATCACACAGACGGCGTCGGAAGCCGTGACGAACAAAGGCCAGCGCTAGATGGTGAGGCAGTGTATTAGTGTTGGTGTCAAAGGCGGCATTACTAGATTGTTGTCAGGTGATTGTGTGTTGTTCTCGAGTTAGTTCCATCAAAGGTTTTCAAAACAAAAATGACTGTGCGGCAGAAGAGGCTCAGGGTATCTGCTTGTGGCCCTCATACACAGCATTCCCCCTTTAGTTTGTATTGCGCAATTTCTTTCGCCTTTTTCGAAGAGCCTCGTCGCCTTGAACTTCAAAATTCCAACATATTGAGCTAACACCACTGCAGAATTAAATAGCTTCCGAGATGTCGAAAACTACTTTTTGCCGAAATTTTTGCGCGCCGAAATTTTAATGTCCTTTACAGTTATGAGCCTCGATCAATGCAAAAGTTATGCTACCGTTCAGCTTATGAAGCGTCCCAATTCGTGTCAGTGAAGAACTTCTGAACTTTGAACCCTCAGGAAAATAGTCGCTATGGCAAGCGCTTTTCCTTCAGTGGCCTTCACCGATTTGCTCTTTCATCCACATGTGTCACATGAGGCTTGGCTTCGACCGAAAATAAAGATCTTTGGATCTATCACTTTCTGTTCTGTGTGGCACCAGGTGGTTAATCGTCACGACCAAAATTTAATCATCTTTCCTTAGAAGAATGCTTGAATGATAAGAGGAGGCTGAACTTTCAGACTGCGTTACACGAATTAGAGCATTCATCATAATCACAAACACTGCTTACGTCATCGCTTGCCCTGGTCAAGATATTTTGGTCAGTCTTTCCACTTTAAGAGTCTTTACGTCACAGTTACAAATAACAGAAGTAAGTAAACATGTTTATCAGTTCTGAAAATAATGTGGAATTAGTATACAAAGAAAAGAACTCTAAGAAACGGAACGACCTGGACTGGAGTTTTGCTTCAGGGACTGATTTCATTAAGCCAAACACAGTGTACAGGCTGAGCAGCCGAGTCATGGGCTTCCATTTAATTTGACATATTCGGGTCTTTCAGTGACTATAAGAAGTTATTTGCTGGGCGTAACAGCCGTATGGTAAAAAAGACTGGTAGCGGTTAAAATCAGGTGAAACCACTAAAAAGTTTGCAAACATGTTTTGCCCTTCGCTGAGATTGATAAGATACAGGTAACTTTGACCCAAGCAAACATGCACTATAAGGTAGGCGAAATTAATTAAAGGTATCGCCTTTATGTATACATTGATAAGGCTTCAGTATGAGAAGTTCCATTTAAATAATTAACTCTTGGTTCTTACCTTTAAGGAAAACAGCCGCATAGACAGAGTTCACACGTGTGTACCAGCTGCAATTTGCAGGAAAACGGAGCAGATTTCAAAATTAATTCAGACGCGTATTCGTAATTACTGCGATGTGACAGCTTGAAGAAACACTTCGGAAGATTGATCTTAAGACTTGGTGATCTGAGATTAGAAGAAACAGTCCACTGACCTCGCTCAGGAGGCGTGAAAAGGGAAGATTGTCAACCTCACTGTACCAGTGAACGATTGCAACTAAACCGCTATTTAGGAATTTGAAGTTTCAAGTCTGATTGCTACGATACTAAGTCCACAATATGGACAAGGTTCAGTCAAACAGGCAAGCTCGAGTATGTTATCTAATCAATGACACTGCACTGTCGTGGGGCTCGGCAAACACATACTAAACGCTTTCTTATCTTATCTTTATCACCCTGGACTCTTTTGATGGCAAATGAATTACAAACACGAAGGGGCTTTGTTTAGCAGCTGCAGGCCGTACTATGGAAATGATCGCTACAAGAATGAATCAGGTGGATAGTACTGCAATGCTAATGATCCGGCAAGGAAGAAAACGAACTGTAGCAGCTGGAATGCACACAAATTATATTTATTTTAGTAAGACTGATGGTTCTCCCTGTAAAGCACATACCTTTCGTCAACGCGAACTTGGGGTGTGCACAGAAATGGATAGACATTTCGCTAAAGGATAACAACACCTGCTGGTGTCTAAATGAATTCTTTTTAATATAGTTACTTTCCCTCTACGAAAGTCTCAAATTCGAAATGGCGGACATACAGCTATCCCAAACCGAAATCGTCTTCGGCATTCTCTTGGAGTCTCACAACGACGCGTGTCAGCCGTTCTTCAATCTAGTCACTGCTTCTATTAAGCACAACAACCCGACTACCTGGAAAGACACGATCAGCAAATGTTTCACAGTCGTTATGAGAA
>JAOWAW010075668.1:0-10130 GCA_028565695.1 Nicola tetela | reverse complement strand
CATGGCAAACGTTGAGCTCCGAGGCATGAACGTTTGGAGTGTACGTACACTGGTGTGTGGCCCAAGATGGACCAAAACTGGTTTGTTGGTATATGATCGCCATCAGACTAGAGGGCTTAATAAACCTTTACTGTGCGACTAGGTTGAGGAGACACTCTTCTCCATTCCGTAAAGAATGTTCGCCATCGTGACATCAGGATTATACTGCCATGCTGACACTTGATAGAGCCTCGTCCCTACACTTCCCGTGCTTCTTCAATACTCCTTTTGTTGGTCTTCGCTCAATGGGTCGTCGAAGAGA
The DNA here is from genome assembly GCA_028565695.1 of Nicola tetela. Classification (NCBI taxonomy): domain Eukaryota; kingdom Metazoa; phylum Porifera; class Calcarea; order Clathrinida; family Clathrinidae; genus Nicola; species Nicola tetela. Next base: position 9,829 of record JAOWAW010075668.1, on the reverse strand, counting down.
CGGAACAAGCGCTCAAGTCAGGACAAGTGGTCTAGATTCCGGTGTGGTCACTGTGGTTTTCAGGTCCTGCTCCACGTGGCCAGCCCCAGAACAACCGGAGATACTGCGGTTATGGGCAGCGTTCAAAATGTACCGTTGAAACGGTTGTTGACCTTCACAAATAAGGCAGTTCGACAATCGATCAGATCTGGGAAGGCCTTCTTGATGAAAAGAGTTGTGGTCGACGAGAGTGAAGTGGCTAAAGGACTGAACGCTGAAAATCTTCCTGGTATGGCAGTCCGTTGAAGTGGAGCGAGAAGAATGAAAATTACTAAATCCGAAATTAAACGAGTAGCTTGTACTTGTAGTTCGAAAAAAAAGCATGTAAGAAAATCGCCATAATCGTGATATATTATGATACAGGAGTCTCGACTCAAATTGTACATTAATAAAAATTTGCCTTCAAAAAGCAAGTACATCACACGCACAGGACGAGACAAAGCGGCTAGAATCACAGAGTGTGTATTAGTGCGTGCGTGCATGTGACTTTGTGTGTTGGAATGTTGATCATGACTCGCTCCGTTCCGGCGGAGTCTGTAATCGAGGGCCCACCTGCTAGCTCAAGAAGAGGTCACTTACCCGACTATTCTTTCCTCATCCTTGTCTAGGCAAGGGTCTAGGCACAAACATGTAGACGATTCTTCTGAGGGTGATTGAAGCTACATACAAAATGTAAGACTTTGCTCCATGCTCCTCTGTGTACACGAGCGGCGAGAGTCATGGCGCTCAAACCGGCAACGGCATTTTCTAGCGCTCACAGATTGCTAAAGCAGCCATCACGACAGAGAAACCTCGGGCCGAGGTTGAATATTGGACTGAACTGACAATCTACATGTTTTAACAAAAGTACTCCTCTACTTCCTATCGTTCGACTATAGCAAGTAGGTGACTCGTGACGTGAAGTGACCAATCGGCGATTTTGAAGATCGCTTCGAGTGTCCTCTTGACAGCCGCGGCCGAGTTAAAGGGACCTGGGCCGTTAGCACCGTGGCGTCCAAAGTAACAAATGGTCCCTAGGAGAAGCAATGTAGTAACAAAGAAATGGATCTATTTCTACTGCTCCGTATCCTCTTATCGTGTATCTAATCGCTGGGTATAAATTTCTTCCTGTTTCGTGCTAGAATCAATATTCTGAGCCTCTCTTCCTCTCTGTTCTCGTCCGCGTTTGTCGGCAGTTACAGGCCATCCCGACGTTCAGCAAGAAGGCAGAATGAGAACTGGGACGACTTCGGACGGTGCTCTAACCGCTCCCGTTGGTAGCCAGGAGAAATCACCCCTGCTTTGCTCTTCATGCAGGCGGCCCATCACCGAGAAACACCTGCTGAGAGTTTCGGCTGGCCGGCTGGACGGTACAGTGACAGGCGTCTTCCACGAACGCTGCCTTTCTTGTGCTGCTTGCTCTCGCTCGTTGACGGAGGCCGAGAGCTGCTTTCATCGCAGCGGAAAGCTCTACTGTCGGCAGGATTTCACCAGGCAAGTCTACTGTTTATGATAATCTGTGCTGCAAAAAAAAACTTGCTTCGAATTGATTACGAGAGCTCGGAAGCGAATTTCAGTATTAAATAGTTTGTTGAACGCTGTACCACTATAAAGAACAAAGCTTTACCTTCTATTATTGTTCAGTGTTTTTCACCTACGCACTCCCAATCCACAAGCCTGCATGGTGTAGACAACAGGACAGAAATCATTCTTCGTAGAGAAGGAAACGATAAAGTGTGCTGTAGTTGAGAGCTATGAAGCCCGAGTCTTCAATGTTGAGCTGAGCGCGTGAGTCATGGTTCCAGTCAATCGTGGATGAGTGCTCCCGAGGTCAAGAGGAGAATTTCTATAGGTGAATTCAGATCGACTTTGACAATTTTTCGGCTGGTTTGTGGGGGTGAGCCTAACTGATAGTTGTTAAAACGCCTCAGGCTCCTTTAGGCTACAGCTGTGATCCGGTGCATAAGCAGCTGGAACTGACAGGATCCTTGGAGAGAAAAACGCAGCATCTTCAGTGGGGGAGAAAAGTAGAACGTGCCAGGAACTGCCAGCACGTGTACGGCCAGGCCGCAGTCCGGGCCACGCTCGTAGTGCGTAGAATGCATGCAAAGAAGGACATTCCGAATGAAAAGAAACTTCAACATGGAATATCTAAAGAGAACACAACTGGCGTTTAAGTAATCTGAATAGGCGAGTCTTCAATTCAGTCAATCTAGTTGCAATATAAACTAAAACTCTACGTACTGGTGAAGCATATTGCCATTTCATGATCACTACCAAGTGTGCCCGAACGGTTCTCTTGCTGTTTAATCGATGTCCTCTAGTTCTTCTTCTACACTGGCATTTCCACTTTGCATGTCATAGTCAACGTTCTGCTTTTCCCTCTTTTGTTTTTCAGGTTGTACGGTCAGAGCTGCTTCTTGTGTGGAATCGCCATATCGACTGGAGAGAAAGCGATTCGGTTAGGCAGTCACATTGCTCACAGCAGCTGTTGCAGCTGCACAACGTGCAATCGCCACCTTCAACAGGGAGAGCAGCTGTTCCGAACGGAGAACGGACAGGTTCTTTGCAACGAGCATTGGTACAGCGTTTCAGTGACACCGGCCACACACCATGATGGAACAGCAATAGAACACAATAGAGTTGGTAAGCATTTCTTTTCAAGGTATGAAGCAAATTTAAAAGAGCTGAACTCGCTTCGCTCCGAATTTGACTTAAAAATGTGTCTTTCCTGTAGGGCGCAGACCTCTGCAGCCATGTTTCCTACGGGCGTGGTTGAATTTGTTTGGATTGGTCTGCATGCAAGTGCTTTCTAATGAAGCGTCAAAAAGTCTGATAGACAGACTGAATTACATTTACTCCCCAAGTCTATCAGAAAGAACTAAGGCAAGGGCCACCATAGGCCATATACTGCTGTCTGAACGAATCACAACAGGCAAATTGTAATATTAGGATTTTTTTTCCCTTAACAGGCGGCAAATCAAAAATTCAATGAGCTAGGACTACATCACGACTGTACGGTGGACACAGAATCTGAGAAGTAGCGAAGGCAGGTTCTAGCGAGATGTCTTTTGACTTCAAGGCCTAGGGAGGCTACATCTTACCCAGGCAAAACATTTTCAGTTATAGGCGAGCGTTTGCTAGAAGGCGCGCGCTCGCATACCATGCCACTGGCTGGACCCGGTCGATCAGGAATCACAAACAAATGTCTGCAAGACCGACTTTTACCGCTACATGCGTTCTACTATTTTTTTTGGAACTTTGAAAGATCCATGGCCACCTACGTAGCTGTTAAATCTATTCAGGCTGAGTCAAAATAATGGCATGCGTGTGTATACCAGTGGTATACTCTTGAGCTTGCTATGACGTCACCAGCAAAAGCACGTGATCAGTTGACATAGTATACGTACATGTACTACAGGACTAGTATGCGAACTGTTCACGTTTGCATGTACCATACCTTAATCTCTGAGAGCGCAGGCTAGCCGCTGATTTGTCAGTTGCCGAAATTGTGGTTCTCCGCTCTATATTACTTTCACAAGTACAAATGCTACTTGCTGGCGGCAGGGTACAGCTCCACCATTGTCCCGAAATCGTTCGCGCTACCCCTGTTTCAACAATGATATAAGGAGGTCACTTAATTAATTCGGGTCTGAAAGCTTGAATTCTTTCTTCGGTTCGGTTCTCTAACTCTTCTAGACCACTTGGGATTAATTATATTAGTAATACTTCCCGAAAATGAATAGTCTAATTATGATTACCCTAATTACTTCGCCGGGCGGGAAGAAGTGTTCAGCTGTGAACTCAGTCAACTTATTCGCCACACCGGTTCAGCAAGCGTGTTCGATAAAAGATGATTTCGGCCATTTCGATAATTTCCGATGTCGAAAGAGCGTTTAGGGACTGTATCGGATGATCTTCGACATCGGAAATAAACCAAACCACCAAAATCGTCATTTATCGTACGCTCCTCTGTACATGTATGATTCAAGTGATTATACCCACTGAACCGTAAGCAGCGACTGCGTAATTAGGAGCCATCGCAGCGGTTTGCAGAAAAACCGTAACACGAACTGTGTTAGTTTGCGGTGAAGGGTTTCCGTTATCGGAACTGTAAATCTCACTTCGGGGTGTACAATGTAAAATATCATGCTAGTTTAACGGCTCTGAAAGTCCGATTTCAGAGATCTGTTCGTTTCAAAGCAGGGCGCGCACAGGGGGAGGGGGGGGGGCAGCTATGCCAAATTTTGCTATAAATTATGGGAAGTACAGTTCAGTAGTCCTAACATTAACGATTATACGGTATAACTCCTGAAATTAATAAAATTATAGACAGTTGCTCAGTTTTAGTTTAAGCCAAATTCTTATTTTGAGTCTGTTTCATGCGCATGCGTGCCAATTATCTAATTTTCTTACCCTTCCCTATCTTTATTACCCTCCATTGGTGGCAATACGTTGCCAGTCAGACTTGGTTTCTCTTCTTGAGCATCAAACTGCAGTGAACCGTTCAATAGCATTTCAATACTTTTCTTGTTTTTTTTTCTCCTTCATCTGCTTGCCCTAGCAGCAGGCAGCCATCAAAATTTAGAAATCGCCCGACAATCACCGGATCTGGAAGACGCCACTTCGGAATCGCACGAGTCCGATGACTCAGTACCAGCGGACAGTCCACTCGCAGACACGCATTCGGATGGCGGCAAAGATAGTTCGGAAGACCTCTCGCCAAAGGATATCGACTCTCCCGGCAGCAGCAGAGACAATCAAAAAGGTAGAGGACCACGGACCATTATCAAACCCAAGCAACTGGAAGTACTCAAAACAACGTTTGACGGATGCCCAAAACCGACCCGGCAGATGAGGGAGCGGATTGCCGAAGAGACTGGTTTGAGCATGCGTGTCATACAGGTATGGTTTCAGAACAGGCGCTCGAAGGAGAAACGCATCCGTCAAATGCAGCAAAGCCACTTCGGATTCTATCATTCCTACATTCATGGCTACCACGACGACTGGTTGCCTGGATCAGGTACTGGATACGGCTATCACCCCTACCATTCCAGCGCACCTCAATGGCCTAGCAACACTGATAATCACACGCAGTTTGCGTCCCTCGCTGGCAGGCAACAAGCAGGTAAGTCAGATGGTGATAAAATTATGATCATAGTCAAGTCAGCTGAACAACCGTTTTTTTGAAATCTGTATTCATACGGCAGAACGTACATATCTTGAACGGGTATGTGCTGTACACGAGGTAAAGTCAAGAAAATTTTACCCTCAAAATAAGTTTTATTCAAAATACCATTGAGAGAGTCTTATCTGATTCAAATTTCGATATTTGTTTCACTTTCAGATATGACGGATTATTACCGGGACGTGACAGGAGGGGGATATGCAAATGCTACAACGCCAGCGGGTGAGCAGATCATGAGCGTAGATGACCGCTACAGTTCTACGGCACACACGTTTGCAGTTCACAATAGGAGAGGTAGCGTTGCCGGTCAAACATCCACACCTCTACGCCGTCTGGGTTCGAGCCCACCGTTATGTGGCGCGAATCCTGGCAATCAGCCACAATGCGACCTCATCACAGGTGATGGCTACCCTTCGCGCGCGGTTCTTCCTCAATTCGCTCGTCTAAATCGCGAAATAATGGGCGGGTATAGCAGAACGTCGACATGTCATCAAGTTGGTACTCAGCAATTTTCAAATACTGATCCTCATCGAGACATCACTATCTCTGCTCTGTCTGCTGGTGATAGCCACTACGACACGCGGCTCAACCACCTTTAAGGAACGTCTCTGCGAGAAGATGGCGCCCTGACATCGCCGGCGGTCTGCTAAAAACATTCGGATTCCTTTCCCAGTAGATTGTGCTGTTTACTAGCTCTCCATTGCAATTAGTGTCATTGTTTCCGACTGTCCTGTTTTCGACAAAACCTTGTTTAATTTAACTCTAACTTATTATTGTAACTGGGCGCCTCTATTCCGGGCAGGTTCATTTTATGCAGCGCTCATTTTGAAGTTTGTTATTTCATGGTCTGACTGACAGGGGCAAAACCCATCGCTCCGCAGTGCACTGCTGAAAGAATGCGGAATACAAAACTTTAATGCTTTTCACGTCTGTCGTTTTCATTGCATGCGAGAACAGGCGGCTGTGCGACGGTGACAGTATATCATAAGCCCCGCGGGGATAGGTTACAGCGGTGACTAATTCATGCGACGATCGAAACTCTAACTCCTCTACTGGAACTCCGTTCTCCATCGGGTGTTAGCTTCTTGGAAGGTCAGTTCCTGCATATCGACCAGTTTGAAAGTGATCGTGAAGTCACCCAACCGGCACCACTTACATCTCATCGTATCGGTGACCATCGATCTCACGCACGTGCGCACCGCGTCACTGGCATGGAGAATCAATGGAGATCAGCTCCCTCCTCAAAGCAATGCTTTAATGTAATTAGCCGGAGAGTTGAGCGAGGCGGCGCCGTCGCGCTGCTGGGCAGAGGAATTCTTGACATTAAACATTAGGAACGTGTTTGTGCCACTCCAGTAGTCGGTTGCTCCTGCGCCCTGTGGGCAAACCGCGCTACAAGTACTCGTCCAGAGGCCAAAGATTTTTGTGGTTGTTCGACTGGGCACGTAGTCTTCTTGCTGGCATGCGGAACGTTTGGGGAAATTCCGATGAGATCGCGACGTTCCTGCAACAGGCAATTTCTCTTGGGCGTCTGATATGAACGTTCCGTAGGTCGCGAAATGATGTGCAGGGTCAGTTCTTTATTAAATCTACTGGGACCCCGGTGTAGTCTACGTTATCGAACCTGGCTACATGCATGTATGTACTGTGTGTTAGACCGCTCTGGTCACTCACCTTGGCACCGGCAGCCTAGTATGTGTGTGCCACTTCACTCAGTTCTGGAATGTGCTCAAGCGCATGTATTGGGAGCTAGTGTGATGGCTGAGCATCAGTTGTGAAACGCGGTTACCACCCTTGTCACGTTATGCACACGTAGCCACCGGCCACCCTTGATCACGAAGGCGAGCACGGGCGTCCATGCACATGAAGACAATCGGCGAGCGAGTCAGTGACACCAACCTCTCCTTGATTGTTATTGTTCTTCCGCACGTCGATGGCAACAGTTACCCTCAGAGGGAATCACATCAGTAAGGATCACCTCAAGGTGCAGACTGCTCGCTTTTCCCGCAATGACAAGATCCGTAAACGAGATCTGTAAATCATAGTCGTTCGTCAAAGTTGTTCTGATTGGAGTAGGCCAGGGAGGCCTTCAGAACTCCTCGAAAGTTGCCCTCGAGGTAGAGGGAGAGGGAGTCCTCGATATAGTCACATGCAAGTGACCAGCAGGTGGCCGATCGAGTTGCCACGATGGTCAATTGAGTGGTCCATGGTTTATTGTTCCTGGTAATACTCACGGACTCTGATTAGTGTCATAGCTATTAGTGGCTGGTTGGCCTGCACGGAGCAGACCTCAGTGACAACTGTTTTGTTATTACCATTGATGAGAACGGGAATCGTAGTGTTTCAAAGCACTAAACTTCTGAACGTTAACCGCTCTTGACGTTCGCTAGGACCCTTCAGGAAATTCTTCATCTGCAGCTGTACTGCCATGCATACTGTGCCTGTTGCCCACCAGCGTCTGGCCCCTATCGCTACTAGTTAGAATTGACGGGTTCTCCTATGTTAGTAGTATAGCGAACCGTAACCGTCGTTCTCTACTTCCCGAGTCAACCCTAGTCTGGCTGAATAAATTCTACCAGTACACAAAAACTATTTGTGGCAAGAGCTCGAGACGAAATCGATCTGGCAAAATGGACTCAACAGACCGTACATGCTGTATGTATACTATTATGATCTACAGCACTGGCCGGGAAACCAGAATATATCTGCGCTGCCATGTTATCATGGTTACGGAAGCCCCGAAATTTGACGCTTATGTTTTCTTAGTGCTGTGTACACGCAGACCCAGTGCATTAGCATAATAAACATCAGACCTGGTCACGAATTGGTTCCTTCTATTTCGCGATCAGTAGTCTACGCGCTCAGGATCCGCTAAGTGTACTACCATTCAGCGGGCAACTGTGGTTGTTGCCGCCGCTCCCGTTTGGCTGCAGATGCTGAGAACCCACTTCGCTCGCCAGTCGCCAATTGCGGCGTATTAATTTAAGTCTTGATGTATAACTGTTAGCGGGCCAGTTTCGGGCATGCGCAGTAATAAGCAGCAAATCGATTAACCGTACAAGAGAACTCAGAAAAGGAGGAAACACAAGAAATTGGTCATTCGATACGGTTTCTCGTCAGTCCGGCATGGACTTTGAAATAAATTTTTAACGTATTCCGCCTCATAATAATGAAATGGGACGTGTCAGTAGGATTTCATGTCACTCGTTGCGAAGTGTTCTGCTGTGTTTTGGTCAATTTGCCGTGGAAGAGTTCAGCCACGGCGTCCAAAACCCACCGAAATTCTTCGGGTTTGAGGCCGGGTCGTTTCCCATATGACCGTCGGGCATGGCTTCGCTCATCAGCTGGTGCAAGCGTGCCGTCATTTGCTTGACCACGTCCGGGTTATCGGACGAAACGTCGTTTCTCTCCTGCGGGTCATCTCTTGGCCGAAACAGGTAAACTTTCGTCGTATTCTGCTTTTCGGCTTCTCGATCTATTCCAGTGAAGCCGAAAAGTTGCCTGTGTTCCCTCAGCGTCGATTTGAAGTGGTTTGGAGTGAAATGCTCAGAGTTTTCTCCGTGCCAGTCTGGGGGAGGGTACCAGCCGTCCGGACCGCCGGGGTTGATCAAAAGCTTCCAATCTCCTTGACGAAGGCCAGCGTACCCACAGCAGCCCTTGTCCCCGCCCGAAGCCATCGGGTCGTAGTTATGAAGAATTTCCGTGCGCGGTGAATTTCCTTGTCCCGTAGAAATCACCTCCCAGAGATCTTTTCCATCCAGTGGCAATGTGCCATTGGTGTTTCCGCCGGCAGCGTGCAACAGCGTTGGGAACCAATCCGTAGCGTGCATGAGAGCTGTGGAGTTTTGTGAGGCTGCTTGCACACCAGCGCCGCGAATGAATGCAGTCCCTCGAACACCGCCTTCCCATAGAGTGTGCTTGCTACCACGAAGAGGCCAATTGCATGCCCCGATGCCGGAAAAGGTTTTGTTCACGGGTCCACCATTGTCAGTGCTGAAGACCATCAGCGTGTCATTCCAAAGGCCTAGCTCCTTGAAGACACCGGTCACATTGCCGATTGCCTCATCCATAATACTCACCATTCCGGCGAAGCGGCGCCGCTGGTTGTTCTGAATGGTCGTGTTGTACGGCTCAACGTAACTATCTGGTACTTCTTGCGGTGAGTGCACGTTTTGGAAAGCCAAGTAAAGGAAGAGGGGTTTGCCTGAAGCTGATGAAATATGCTCGCGAACCACTCGCTGAGCTTCTGAGGCGAACGTGAACGCCGAATAAGTGCCTTGCAGATTGCCGACGGGAGCTGTTCCGTTGCGATAGTCCACGCCGCCACCTGCCGAGTGTTTCAGATAGTCTTCCGCGCCGCCGTAGAAACCGAAGAAGGACTGAAATCCCCTTGCTGTTGGCACGTGCTTCCAGCTGGAGAAGCCTAAATGCCACTTGCCCACCATGTGCGTGGCATAACCTGCCTGAAAGGACAGAAACAGAGCGAAAGGAGGTTGTCAATAATGAGAGAAACTCAAGAAGATCAGGCGAAGGAGAGAAAGCGACGCTATGAGTGAGAGAGAAAGTAACTCGATTAGGCGGAGAGACGGAGAGAGAGAGAGAGAGAGAGAGAGAGAGAGAGAG
>JAOWAW010075557.1:0-16421 GCA_028565695.1 Nicola tetela | reverse complement strand
CTTCTTCTTCTTGTGCACATTCAATGCAACTTTCCTATAGGAAGTTGAGGTAAATCATTTACCATCGTGTTTCCCCACAGCTAAAAGAGCTCAATAAAATGCTTAAAGAACGGTCAAGAATTGTCGACAAGCGAAGTCCGATGTTGCGTGATCAGGTAAGTCATGACTATTTGTTCCTTTGTAATTTATGAATGAACCTGGGCTTCAGAATCGCTTAGAGTTGAAGCAGAAGAGAAATGTCATTTTAACCGTATTCTATGTTCAGTCATCTGTATTTGGCGAGCACCTATGTTGTGTTCATACCATGTTGCTATGGTTTCCAAACAAAACACGAGCTGAGAGTCTGCTGCCACTTATCTTCTGCAGACAAAGAAGAACAGCTTTCTGTCCCCATCTGGAAGTGGGTAGGTTCTTTAAAATATCAAAGATTTGTTGGGTGGGGGTGAATATCTAAACATACTAACATACTGGTTTTGTTTTCACTACAGGTCAACGGATCTTCTTGCCTCTCGGTCTGTGCCAACAATTGTGGAGGATGAGGAAGAAGAGGATGAGCTCTCTTGCTCAACATCCTCTTTGCCTTCAGTATGTCTTCATATCCTCCCCACCCCTCCTCAAAGAAAACAAGTAGACTTAACCACTCTTCTTTTTTCCCTGTCAGCGTAATTTATTACATTTCAAGGTGTTTTGTTGTCTGTTTTCACAAGTTTTGTCATGGCTGAATGTATTTTTTCATCTGAGTAACTATTGTAAAGTTTGTAATTTGCTCATTTAGCTTCAATATTAAATGTGATAAATTCAGGTTACATGGGGAGATAAAAACCAAGATAGTATTAACATATATTTGAACTCTTTTTTCCAGCAGAGCTTCCAGCAATTGGAGTATTTTCCCTGTCCACATATCAGTTTTTTTTGGATGTTGCATAAATCTTTGAGAGATCACACATGTACTTGTTTCTTCAGTTGTAGTGTAAGAAAAAAGAGGGATTAAGCGTTGAATATTCCTGAAAAAAAGAACTGCTGAGCATGTGGTCAAAGTGTGGTCATGTGTTCAGATTAAAAATCATTGCACGATTGCTGATACCTTTCATCTGCTAAATGCATTTTTAGGCTAAAGCACGAAGCACTGAACTACGGCTCAAGCAGCAGGCTAAACAGCGCAGAGAAAAACGCTCCCGACGCCTTCAACAGCAGCTCATGGAGTCTGGCAGCACATTGGAAGATGATAGCAAGCGTGTGTCGCAGGAGCAAGAATCACTTGCAAATCGTGTTGATGATCTCACCGGTTGGTTGGAAGAGCGAACAAAGCAGGCGTCACCTCAGCTGCAGGTTGCTGACAGCACTGAACCAGTGCAACACGACATAGAGGAAGTGCTACTGCCCAACCAACCTGAACGCGTAGGCGAAGCCGAGCAGTTCTTTCAGTTGCCTGCTCCTATTGTGAGTGGTGCATTGCCACTGTTAACATCAAAAACCACAGACAGTTCGCCTAGCTGTGAGTCGCCATCTTTAGCACGTGGGCACCTGCTGCGTTCTCCTGCGCTCCTGGTTGATACGCTAGCCGGTTAGTTGTGCTGTATAGACACTATACGTTTTGAGGTAGCTTGAGGACATAATTTACAAAAGCAATGCAAACCGCAATGAATCACTCTTGTGGCATCAGCACTAGCTAAGGATGCCTAAGGCTTGTGAGTTCAATTCTTAATGCATAGACACATTGTAGTCTGATCTTCATTTGCATTTGAAGTAGTTTTTTACACTTTGCATAGTGCAGTGGAAAAATAGGGAATGCTTATTTCTTTGCATTCTTCCTGTGTGTAGACCAAGAGCCACGTGGCATGTGGATGGCTGGCAGTGCACCTCCAAGAGTGAGTGTTTTTTTTGGCATGTCTCTGGTACAAAGGAAATTACTTATAAAACGTTAATGTGCATTTTATTGATTATCTACTTAAACATACAAAGATTTTGCTTTGAGAAAGCTGTAGTATTTCCAGGATGTCAGGCCTCATCTTGTCCTAAGCAGGCCAGAAATCAGGAGTTAACATGCTGTGCAGTCCTTTTCTCTCTTGTCTTGTCTTTCCCTCAACTGAACACAGACAATGATTTATTTATTGAAACAGGCTGAGAACCCGGTGCATGTGTTGTTGCCTGGTAGCTTCTGACCTGTGTTTTAGCGTTTCAAACTCTTTCAACTTAAATAAAGTTGAAAGTTTAGCTTCAAATTTGTTCATTATGTCTTTATCTTGCTCTCAGTGGGTGTCAAATATTCTGTTTTTGCTTGTTGTATTGGTTGCAGATAATATTCAGCCATGCACCATCATTGGTAATCAGCGCTGGTGATGATGCTGAGCATATTCCACAGCCACAGTACTTGGACGCCGCCAATGCACGGCCAGCAAGAAGACTCGGAAGTATGCAAGGCCACACTCTGAAACAGTAGTCTCAGAATTGCAAAGAGATTATTGATGACTAGCCACTACTTAAAGATGTAGAGATATGAGGGATTGTTCAAGAAATGCACATGCATGTGAGTGTGAGAGAGAGTGCTTGTGCCAGCTTGTATATGGGATTTGGAACTACTGCAAGGAAAAAGAACTCAGTTTTGTTGCCAAAGCAGCAACTTATCTCAGCAAAAATTGAGCCAGTGTATGCAAAACTGATGTGCTTCTGCTTTTTTCCCTGAAACTCCACAGACAAATCTGGTGCTGACATGCCAGACTGGCTGAAAAAGCTCGTTGAGAGCAAAGGTGGGAAAGTCCAGTACACTGATGACGAGGAGGTTACTTACGACGAACAATTTGATCCTGATGAGAAGCGTGCTCCACCGTCTTTGTAAGTATTGTGCTTATCACGATGGTTGCATTGAGAATTTTGAGAAGTCAGAATAGAAACCTGGGCAGGCTGTTCAGCAAACCTTAAGTAAAGTACTTATAGTTGATTCCATGCTTCTGTGGTTAAATGACTCCTGTCCAATGTTATAAAGAGCTTATGTAGTAGAGGACTGAATAAGAAAGTGCTGGATAGATTGAGTGCCCAGCTAGGGAATTTTTTTTTGGCAACCAATGCAAGAAAGATAGATGAGCAGATCATGTGACGTGTTGGTTGCAACAACTTGTAACTGTGAATTATTGCAAAAGTACTTGCCTCCTTTCATTTGCTGTATGGTGTTCACATTCGATTTCTAACCCAGAGTGAAACACATGTTTTGCTCAGTAACTGGTGTGTTTACATGTACATGGCCAGATACCTAGTTTTATGTTTATAAAAACGCAGTCAGGTGTACTTTGCCTTTGCTGTCTTGTAGTGTTGCAGCTAAGTCATGATCAAAGAGGAGTAAATTCTATGGTCTGCATTGTGCAACTGCCAGCTGACAACAGCTGCAGTACTCCTTACGAAAGAGCATCAAACCGGCAGCATACAGAATCAGCCTATTTATTTCCACCAATTGTCCTTGTGTCTTCATCTCTCTGTGTGTCTTGCTATTTGTATATCTACCTCTGGCATTATGTTTGTGACTGGCTGATTGCTGTAAGTACTGTTCACAAGCAAAAATATGCTCATTAACATATCTCTTACATATGTCATGTATATATCTTACAAGTAAGCTTAGTTTACACTGACAGTTGTTATCTGACAGTAACTCATGAGATGTCCTGCAGCACATAAAGCACAACCACAACCAGACATACCAGTTTATTTTATGTATTGTTATTATCTGATCAAGTACTCACTATCATCTCTATATATGCAAAGCTTACTTGTATATGAGTCTATGTGATGATGTTGAAAATTGTGAGAAACATACCAACACACTTCTTATGCTTTTCCTGAGTTATGGCTCCTCTTGCTGTACTTGGTATAAAATGGTAGGGCTCAATAAGAGAGAGAAAGAGGGAAGGGGGGGAGGGGGGAAGGGAATGGGAGAGGACAATAAGCTTATAAAAACCAGATGGAGAAGTAATTAATTAAACACAGGAAAATCTTCATGTCAACAGGCCATATAGTCACACCTCAGCAGAACGTTTTGCCCACCATGGCGGCAGTCACTTTGACGCAATGAATGCATGATCACACCATAGACCCTAAATTTCCAGCTGACACACTGAGTGTTAGCGAAGATCTGTTTGAAATTTGATGTTGACAACCAAGCCAAATGTCATTTGATATGGAAAATATGAGCTGCCTGGTGACCATGGAAACCATCAGTTGCATGACAAAGCACATTTGCCACCTATAGCAAGGAGCCTTTTTTGTGTAGTCAACTGGGAATGAGCACGCTTTCCTCCTTCGATACACCTAATCAACAACCAAGCAATTAGTTTCTGAATGCATTGCAAATTTGTTCATAGGTCTATAGAAGTCAGTTTAGTTTTCCAATTTCCTCATCTTGACAATTGTTACCAAAGTTTTCTGTCAGTTACAATCACAGACTCAACATGCCACCAAAGAAAATAAAGTAGAAATTGCTGCTTTGGCTGAAAGCTTGTAAAACCTTCTATACCCAAGTGGCTTTTCATGCCAGAATTTCATTGAAAATAACTAAAAAAAGAAGCAAAAAAACAAGGTTTTTACTGCAATGTAATCAGAACCTTAGCAAGACAAACAACCATAGAAATTGTAAATCATAATTCCTATCAATAGTTTTATAAGAGAGGTTGAACAGCTTGCAGTCTTTGACAAATCATGGCTGACAAAAAGCACAATCCAGCTGGATTATTGAAATCTTGACACCATTTATGCATCCCTACTTACCGGTCGTAAGAAAGAAGTACTGCATGACGCTGGAGCTTCTTTCTTATGACCAGTGAGTTGGGATGGTGTCAAGATTGGATCAGGGCTGTTTCATAAACTGGGTCCAAGAACAGATTTGGTGTTAAGACTAAATGGCTGGTGCATTATGAAATCATGGTTCAGCAGCACCTGATTTCGTCAGAAGCAAACAAATTGCCTAGAGTCTAACTGCCCAAGTGTTTCCAATTGATTAAAATTTTCTAGATCTTTCCTTGGAACAGTTTCATTTTGATATGTAGACATGGTCAATTAACAAAAGTAAGTTTTTCACATTGATAGTATTCTGCATAGTATGTGAATACCAGAACAGGTGGACCGAGATGCACTAGTACTGATTTTACTCATCTGCTAAGGCACAGACCTGCCTCCATGCCACATGTACATCCACTTCTGAGAAACAGCAAGGAGTTTGAATTTCTAGATGTTCTAAGCTGCCCAGTACGACCATGACTACTGGTGTTCACCATTTTGTTAAACAATTTCCCAACCTCTTCTTCAATTTTCATGATTCATCATGGCAAATACTAATTCATTTATCACCAGTTCATGGGTTGCCCAACCTAACATGACTTAGAACCCAACCCTTTCTGCCACAAGCCCTCACACTCCACACAAGCAGGCACACCGGTTTAAAGACAATGGCAACATGCTGGTGTGCTCAAAAACAATCTAAGAGTCAAGACAAGCGTCAGAGTGGATACACCAAACATTGACAACGAAAAAAAAAAAGATACTTCTTTTCTTGAGGATACCAAATATGAAAGGCCTGCACATAGTTAAAAGAATAGTGAGAAGGCAGCTACTGTCATCTGATGAATTGATAATGCCGTATATTACTTAACCGATGCAAAGGAAATAATGGAAAACATACAAAACACTAGGTGTAAGTCCAGGAAAAATCAGACATTCTTGACCAGTGAAGTCAAATATTTGGCAGCATCTCAGGATGCCATCAGCCACGACTGCAAAAAGAGATTTTTTATCCAATTAGTCACAACTTTTGAGCCACCGGCTGTGCCTCTGCCAGCAATGAGACTATCGGGTGCTTCTCACCAGCAGATGGACTGGCAGAAGCACGCACAACATAATAAGGCTCCTCAGAAACTTTGCTTGGTGATAGATTCTTTGCTGACAGGAGCTCTTGAAGATGTTGTCTTTGCACTAGGAAAGCTGACTGCGGTTTCTGTGGCGGAGAGCTTGCTGACTGCGCATTAGCTGACTGACAGAGTTCATAGACCACAGTCATGTGTGGTGGCATCTCATCTTGCGCCTCACTCCCTTTGCTCTGGCTGCCCTCAACCTTTGTTTGCGAGTCCCCACTCCTGCCAATAACATCAAGGCATGACACCTCTTCACTATGTCCACCGGGACATGGAGCCATACAGGCAATCAGATGGCACTTTGGTTTACTCTCAGGAGTAGGAGATGCAGAGGTCAATGTAGAAGCAGCAGACGTGGGAGTAGAGGCAGAAGTAGCAGTTACACTTTCTGATATATCAGATGATGTTGCCGATGGCTGAACCCATGAGGATGGAGGTGGGTGGTGTTCAGTGGAATGTGTCACCACTCGGAGGGTTGTTGGTGACAGCAAGCCCAGCCCAAATTGATGGTCAGATGACGGTTGCTCCAGGATGCATTGGCCAGGAAATGGTGATATCGGTGGTGACAGCATGGAGATGTCTAATGTTGCTGGCACCGGATCAATAACCGTAGTGAGTGACGCCATAATGGGGTCTGCTCCATTAGGACTCTGGAATACAGGTGGTTTCTGTCGTTGTGGCAGGGCAGGGAGAATTCGTGGTGCTCCTGCATCATAAGACTGGACCCGGCGCATTTTCAATCGGATAAGGCCAGTAACAGCAGGCACTACATCATCATCAACATGGGTCGGCCCATAAGTGCTTGAACTGCTCCACTGACTCAGTGGGCTTGTAAAAATCGTTGGTTCAGTGTCAGCACTGTCAGGCTTCTGAATGACTTTCATATTGTCCAAGAGAGAATGCTTTGAAGTAAAACGACGTCGTTTCCCTGGTGGTGCATAAGGATGATCTGGTGAAGGGGACAATGCCATGACGTTGGCAGCAGTAGAATCTGAATTAAAATCGACAACCTGGTATCTTTTCTGCGCTTCTTCAACATTTGGACCAATCCATTTGAAGGCTGGCTTCTTCCCCTGCGGAGACGGCAGTTGGACTTGCACTTTCTCGACGAGGCCGAGGCTGGTGAGAATATTGGCGATGTCGTACAGCCGCCGCACCTTAGTCTTGCACTTTGCTGCATCTTGCTCGTGCGTTCCAATTAGTACACGTGCAGCGTCCTCCAAGTAAACAGGCTTGTCAGCCGCAACCAGAAACATCATGATAAATTTCTGGCTAAGTATACCAAGCGACTTTTCGCGCTGCCGAGCTCCAGAGACTTCAGTTTGAGGAACATTCTCTTGATCCATCATGGCAGGCCCTGAAAGTCGCTTCAACTTCGCCAGCGTAGGCTCAAGCTGTTCTCGGCCTTGCCATCTGTATCGATTTTTAGCTAAGCGAACTACAATCTCCAGGCTTTCCAGTACATTAATGATATCGTAAACCCGCCTTCTTTCAACTTTTAAAGACAGCGCGATTTCATCAAGACAAATTTCTGTATTCTGCTTCTCGGGCAAGTCGTACTTTGTCAAAAACCTTGTGCACAGTAGACCCAAGGACTTAGACTTACGTCCCATAGATGTGACCGCCTTCTCATCGTCCTGCTTGTCATAGTCAGGTTCGTCGAAATTCAGTGTCTTTCGGGTTTGCTGTTCTCGATCTCTGATATCGGAGCTCGCTGCAGAGGCGAGCACTTTTAGATTCATCGTAGGGGTTGGAGGCTGATCTTTATCGATTGTTTTTTCGGGCGTAAGAGGGGCTTCAGGCCTGTTTTCTTGGGTGACACAATCTCCACAAGACGTGAAGGCCTCGTCCTTCCTTTCCCGCAACGCATCTCCAGCAATTTCCAGGGCTCGAGGCAAGGCCCTTGTTTCACTTTCTAAAGCCCCATTCATTAGCAGACGAATCTCCTGACCACTCAAACAGCTTGAACGATATAGCACAAAAAGAAGAACGAACTCGAGACCTACGAGAACAGTCCAGTGTGTTCTGCACTTCTTCTGGTAGCCGCAGTTGAACTTGGCGCCATTCTTATCAACACGATCAATCGACTAAGGCCTGGACAGCGCCAGGACTGATTTCAGCGCGCCTGCGCGACGTGTTAATGCCAATTATTAACCTGGATCAGGAGTACATAATACAATCCGATCCCGAGCAGTCACGTTGGCGCGCCCACAGACTCCCGCCCACTACGTATACATATTATGGCGCGGCCACTAGCAGTGCGCGCGCACTGGATCATCATGGTACGATCGGTGCGCGCCCGTCCGGTCAGTTGCGGGAAATTCAAATCGACGGAAGACCAATCCATTGATCAAAGCTGCACTGACAGAACCGCACTCACATGGATATCAAGTCATCTGTATCACTACTACGTGCATCCACTCGGTAGACTTCCTCTTTTTGACATGAAGAGGATTTCCCACCACACCACTGACATCAGTCAGAAGAAATTTTTTTCATGAACCGGACATTTCGTCAGAAAAATGAGATAGCTACATGGTAAGGGTCCAGCTCTACTGGCTTCGATAATTCGGTCGTCAGCTGAATTTCATGCTCCATATAGTTTGAGGAAGTCTCAGAGTGTTGAGTTGCCTTTCTGTAACACTAAACAGCACCTTTCTTCTTTTGTTCCTGCTTCTGTACTGTGGAATTGTCTTCCAACTTCTGTTCAGTCCGCTTCTTCTTACTGTTTTTTTTGTGCTTCTCTCACAAAGCACTTCTATTCTGACCGTTTCTCGTATGGATTAGCTTAACCATATTTCTCAAAGGAGAGCCTTCTATTAGCTAGCTGCTAGCCATGCTATTTCAGCCTATTAGGTAATCCTTTTAAAACATATGTATGTAAACAATAAATAAATGCCTCTGGCTTCATCAGTGATTAGAAGGACAAGGGAGTACAAAAGGCTAGATCTAGAGATACTTACTGTAAGAGGGTGTGAATGCATACATGTATTACTATAGATGTCAAAACTGTAGTCTACACGATGTGACAATGCGTTTCCACAAGCAACGTGTTAATATGTGCTGTATATAGATGTATGTTTGATGCATTAATCGTTTTGGGAGAGCAGTGTAGCGGCCCGGAATGCTCTCTGAGGGTCCAAGCAGTTCTAAATTGCTGTCTTGTGGGATCGTCTTTTAGTTGCATGTTTTAGCACTTAGGTAGTTTTCAAGCCGTAAGTCGGGATGCTCCCAGAGGGGGATACAGGCCAGCAAGCCTCTTGGGCCTTCACTTATTATACTAAGAAAGTAAGAGCATTCCAGGGGTTCACTGCTCTCCCAGAACGATTTATGCACCATATATGTTGCAAATACATTAGCTATACAATTTACAAAACTAGTCAATGCAGATTGTCCGTGGAGTATAGCCTGATTCTTATGATTCTGGCCCTTTCATTTTTGCACAATTCAGGTTGTTCTTCTACGTCAAATTTGTGACTGGTGATTTGCAATTTCCTTCATAGTTCCTTCTTGGATGTTCTTCTTTGTCTTCTCTGTGTCACACACAATCTAGGATTACAAGCCACTGTCGACTTGCCGGAACATGAACTTGAAAAGGACTAAAGAACAAATGTAAAAGACATGCATGTCAAAACCCAATCACAGACACAACTCCACATTGGGTACACACAAGTAACAGGCCTTTGTACAGCATGTTCATGTGGTAATTTAGGCATACATGTACTTTTAACACTTCTAAAGAGTTGAAGCATGTGTTACATGGATTTGATTGGCAGCAATACAAAGAGAAGAGAAAATATGAGCACAAATAGGGAGGAAACAAGAACTGGAAAGAAACTTCATTTACTAGTGATGTCGGTAAGAACAAAATTTAGGACATTTCAACAACAGTCACAGTTCAAATCGGATGCAGAAATAGCATTTTCTACAGGGCTGACAACAAGCCAGATGCTTCATGGCCAACTTCAGCAGCTTGGCACACCTGACACAGTTTACCCTTGTGCTCTGGCAAGTAAGCTGCTTGGCAAAGAGGGCACTTCTCCTGAGCCTTGCCTCGGTAAATTGGGACATACGAGTAGCCACAGATGGCGAACGGATTCAACTCATCATACTGTAAGGTATGTGCGTCTGTCAAGTTCTTGTCACAGGCTGCAAGTACCTTGCGTGTTTGGGTGGCAACTTCTGGCTTCGGGCCAAGGTCGAGAAGTCGACGAGCAAATGACGATGCTGTCTTGAAGTTCTTCAGTTTGAAGAAAAGGTTGAGGGCAGTACGCAGCGTCAAAATCAAATGGACTGGCTGCAGCTGACAGTGTGTAAAATACGCTGCCATCTCACAAAGACGCTTCTGCTGCTCAAGGGTAGACTTTGGCAGCTCCTTGCGTCGCATTTCCATGGACAGACCCAGTGCATACTCTCTGCATACCGTCATCAACTGGCGAATTTCATCAATATCCTTCCGCCTGTCTGTCACAAGCAGTGTTGCACTGAGAAGAATCATACGGAAGAGGTTAGCTGCATCAGAAAACTTGCCGGTTGTTGTTAGCTGGTAGGCAGATTGAAGACGTGATGCAAGATTCTCCAATCGAAGGCCATTGGCTGGTAGGCCTGAACGAGCACCTGCTTCACGCCAGTTGCGGTGTGGAAAACCAAACAGGTTGGGTGTGCTAGGTAGACCTGGGATGGCTGTTCGTGCCTCGGCCACAGCAGCAAGGACAATTGGCTTGTAGCGTGTGAAGTCAACAACCCCAAGCTGTTCATGAAGAAGACGAAACAGGGAGTCAATAGCACCAGCAGCCGCATGATCACCTGGAAGACGAGACTTGGTCCAAACAGATAACTGGCTTTGCCCTGATGTTGGCGGCACGTAAAACCCTGATTCTTCGCCTTCTGTCACCAGACCAAGATCAGCAGGGAGTTGTAATTCATCATCAGACACATCCCAGCCATCTCCTTCCTCACCATCACCACCACCACCTTCTTCATCTCCGAAGCCAGTCTCATCATCAAGCAACAGATTGGCATCCTCTGCATCCCATGCTTCTCCAGGCTCTTCCATGTCGTCTGCTGCCACACGACTGGTCTGGATAGACGTGTCGAAGATACCCTTACTCACTGTCAGCAAAGGCCAGTTACCACTGCATGGTGCAAGGGCAGGCTGTGGCACAAGGACCTCAGATGATGATGGCACACCAGGTAAAGGTGTATCAGATGGCATAGTGGCTGCAATCGCCTCGGCTTCTTCAGCGAGACCATGACTCTTTGCAGTGAGATAAGCAAGAGCAGTCTGACCAACATTGCGGAGCACACGGATACGCTCAGCAACATCACCAGAATAGAGAGCGTAGTGAAACTGTCCACTGAGATCCTTTCGAACTTCAGCAATCTTCTGCATTTTAGCAAGCTTTTCCATGTTGCCTGTCACAACATAGAGGAAGGCCAGTCGGTCGAAATTCCTTGTACGCTGGTGTGCCATTTCCACCACTGTATGATTACCCTGCGACAATGCCAGTGCAGCAAGACGTTCCCACGATATGACATCATCCAAAACACGTGCGGCTTCAAGTCCAACCTCGAGGTTCCCACACTGCAGAGCCAAGTTGAGACGCGTACGTGGGTCCTTTACAAAATGGAGCGCTACCTCAGGATATCCCTTTTGCTGTAGGTAGGCGATAATAGCTTGCCCCACAAGCTTTGCAGTCCGCACCATCTGAAGTACTTCGTCATACTTGCGTTGCACAAGGGCGAGCTTAAAGCGAAACTCAGTTGGGTCAACGGCAAGGACACGTGTCTGGCCTTCACGATCAAGGCAGTAGACACTGGTACCCTTGATGGAGCACAGATAGATTGGCACATCAAGAGTTCGGATGATGCCGTGGTCACCTTTTTGCAACATGTACTTGATGTGGTTGCTCGTGTTGTACACAAGCACTCCACTGTCATCCCAAGCAGCACTTTTGACACGCACGGTTTCGTGTACAGTAGCCAAGCACTCCAACTTCCGTGAGCAAATAGTCACTGCATGCTTTCCAAGCAGAGCGACATGTGCCATGTCTGGTGACCAAACTACATAGCGGCATTTGGAGTGCTTTGTTGACACCAATGTACGCTTCTGCTGAATGTCGTACAGAGTGACAGTGTCCGCATCACGTAACAGCAACTGCCCTGTTCCGGCATAGAACATCCCATCTGTACCACTCGGTGCTTCAATAGTCTTCGTTGTCTCATTCTTCAAGTTTTTCACCAAGATCTGCTGAAGGACAAGAAGTAAAAGGATATCCATTAAGAAACTTGTAAATGGCCCACATTGTAACTCTCCTTCAACATAAACCAGTCCCTTTTGAGACAACAGGCACTATCAAGTTGTGTTACATTTGTCATTGAAGCAATGTTTCAACTTAACACATTTCACGAGTACTAACACTGGGCATATGCAGTGCATCCCACACATTTATTAATGACACAAAAACTAAGCTTACCAGATGCTCTTTCAAAAAGGATTGTGTACGGCATATCAATATGACACCAACATAAAAGCTGCCACATAAACGATAGCCATTTAGCAACAACAGCTATATACAGTGTACAGCACTGCTAAGCTTAGTAGTCCAGTAGCGCAGAGGTGCATTTGTGTTCCTTATTGGCAGAACATTTCCACACAATCTTTAGGGAAGAAAACACTACATGTTCTGCTGCAAGTGTTTTCTCATCATTAGTAAATCCAAGGATGGCTGAAAGGATTGCATTGGCGAAAGCTAATTTTAGTTGCACCTCAAAATTCACCAGACTATAGCATGCTTTTAAATAAGTAGCACACGTGCATGAAACCCTCGCAGGCCCCACCTACTGTAAACCCAGAAAAGTTTCACATCCATTTTATTTCATGCTGCACGAACTTCACCTTTTTTGCGTCAAGATATTTTTGCAATTTTAGTTCCTCTGAAGGGTGTAAGGGTGCATTTCCAATATGTAGATATGCTCAGTCAACGTAAAAGTTTCTGGGTTTACAGTACACTCGAACCTCTCCTATGCAGGTGCCTTGGAACCAGACACTGTCCGTATCTCAGAATTGCCCAAATCTTAGGACACCCCATTCAAGAGATGTCAATACAATCTGGCTTCACAAGTTTGAGACTCCATACTCAGTGGTAGAGATACATGCTGAAAGTGAGACGTATGGAAGAGGAAACTATGATAAGCACCTGCCTTTATTAAGTACTTCTGGGTCTGAAATTAGTTAGTGCTGTGGCAGTAAAGTTAATTTTCACAGTTTGTATTCCACCATTTTTGTCATGACAATCTGGACACAGGGTGTCCAGTATACAGGCGTGTGTATCTCAGACGTCCGGATAAGAGACGTTTGAGTCACGTGTCACAGAGCTGGTGATAAAGCTGATTAGAGCTCCTGAAACTTTTGGATCGTGCCAAGGGAGATCAATACTCATACCACAAGTATGGGAAACATGAATACAGGACATACAGGCATGCACTTCGCACTCCTCAGTGTTGATCCAGGTAGGTCAGGCGCTCAAGAGCGCATAAGGCCGCACAGTGTACAGCGTACAGCCCTGTACGCTATTATACAAGAAACTATGGAAACTGGTAGATACTCAGAATGCATGACAGATGTGTGAAATACTTTGCCTGCTTTGGTTGATAGCTTGGCAGCTTGGCCGCTTGACAATCATACTCATCATCAATGCTGCTCTTTGAGTGTGTGAAGTGCTTTGTTGACATAAAGACAAGTCTTAATTGACACACACTAATGCACACACGGCCAATGATCGCTGGAGGAATCCATCCTCAGTCTCTAATGGGCCTGGTGAGAGTAAATAAGTGGATTTTTCACAAGTTTACCTCAACACAAGTACATGTGAATGGCCCACCTGATTGCCACGCAACACAGCAAAGCGATTTCTTGCAACCCACACAGCACTGTGCCCGCTGGACTTTCGTGGTTCAACTGTCCCGTTGTCACTCGGCAATGTCAGCAGCTCATAGAATGGCTCTGAGTTTTTTCGTGTGCTTGAGAGCAGAATTGCACGCTCAGCTGGATTGTACGACATTGTGGCAAGCATGGATGGCCGAACAGTGCCAGTGTGGCGGAGAGTAGCCGCCACACTGTCCTTGCTTGTTCCAATCTCACAGAAACGAATGTAGCGATCCTTCACATAGTACAATCCGTTGCCATGAACAGTGTACGCTGGACGCTCCCTCTCCAACTTGAATACAACCATGCCTGAGTCGTGTCCTGCTGCGAAGATGTTGAGAGTCGGATGAGCAGCCAAAATCCAGAAGCGATCACTCTCCCTCCTGAACATCTGAACAGGGAGGCGCTTGGAGACGTCCCATACGCGCACGCTTTTATCTTCTGAATTGCTGATGATAAGCTCCTGCTGTGGATGAAAGAGGACACACGATACGTTGTTGAAATGCCCACGACAGGTATCCACCTCCCAAGCCTTTGCATCGTTCATTCGCCAGAGCTTCACCTGGCGATCATCTGACGCTGAGACAATGAGAGGCAGTTTGGGGTGGAAAGCTACCCAGTTTACGCCACGGTCATGGCCCTCCAAGACATGCTTCACGATAGCGTCCGTTGTTCCAAACAAATCTGTCTGCTGTCCAGGTGCAGTTGCTCCTGGCGACATGCTTTTTCGTCGAAGACCGCTGATGTCCCAAACACGAATGGTTTGGTCGAGAGACCCCGAGACAACCAAGTCTTCCTTTGGGTGGAATTCTGCACACATTACATAATGGTTGTGCCCGGTCATCACGCATATGCAAGTACGAGCCTGCCAGTTCCAGATACGAATAGTCTGGTCGTCCGACGCACTGAGAATCCACGGGTTCTCTCGATGAAAAGTAGTCGTCCGAATATAATCCAAATGACCCAAAAGGGTAAAGAGACACCGCTTGGCCTTGTAGTTCCATACCTTCACTTTGTAGTCATCTCCACCAGATACAAAAAGCGGTTGGTCTGAATGGAAATCTATTCCTCTTACTGGACCATCATGCTCATCGAAACGCTCAAGGCAAGTGCCCATCCGATAGTCCCACAGTTGAATAGTACCATTGTGAAGGCTAGCAAGAATCCAAGGTCTTGATCCGTGAAAAGCTAATCCTTTTACTCTAGCACTCTTTGTCTCAAACTTTGATAACATAGTTTGGGCTGCCATACTGGAGCGGAGAGCTTCTCTCCTGACCTCCTGTCCCGCAGTCCAGCAAGCACAGTGCAAGGCCGAACTGTTTGTATTGCCCTCAACCTTATGGTCAGGACAGTTCAACAAGAACAAGGAAAAATATCAGCGGCCATTTGCAATTTCCACGTCGGGGATTGTACGTCATGAGGCCATGAGGATCGATTATCAAATCGTTCGATCCGGACATGCGCAGGCTGCAGGATGTTGCGGTTGATGCAGGTTAACATGTAGACTCTATACACTACGCGTACATGCGGTGCTGGGAGCTCGAACACCGCATACTGTCTGTCGCATCTAAGATCTACCTGTAGATTAATATATTACTACACGGATTAGCAGGGACCAATTTTTCAGTGAACAGCCAAGCGTACCATTCGAGCAGCGGTTCCATGGTGTAACGGTTAGCACTCTGGACTCTGAATCCAGCGATCCGAGTTCAAATCTCGGTGGAACCTGAACCGAATATTTTGCCATTTTTCTTTTTCATCGAATGCCTACTTCTAATGTAGTACTTTCCTACTTTCCTTGTAATATTCTTTTTTTTTATTCGTTTTGTTTTGTTTTGTTTTCATTTATTGCGTTGAAATCAATTTCGGCACTTTTCTCAAGCTCACTGCAAGTAGCTAGCTGTAGTCTGTTTTTCACTCTCCGGGCAGAACAAGGTACACCTGGTACACAACTGGTACTACGTGAAAAGTCCTTCCCGTAAATCTACAAGTCAGGAAACCGAATGAGCCTGTTTATTGAACAATGAGGGCTACACTTCTCGTTGCTGCTGTGTTCCTGGTTCCTGCATCGTATATATTTACGTGGTTCAATGAAACCCAACCAGGACCCTACATGGTACGTTGAAAGTCAGCACAATGTGTTTGCATCCAAGTGATAATACTATTCTTTCAACGAAGTTGTACTGCTGTCTGAATTACCGCTAGTTATTGTATACCTGCTATCAAATCTGCAAAGACAAAAACAGGTGCAAATGGTCGTTGTCCGTTTTTTTTGCAATGATAAAATTATGTTTACGGCAGACAGGCAGACAGATAAAGACCGAGAGGGAATGAGGGAGAGAGCAGTCGGGCAGCCAGGAAGACAGGCAAACGGACACATTCTAAAGCAAAATAGACGGCAGGCAATGTGACAGTGTGACACTCTGATAGACAAACACAGTAAAAGGCAGACAGTGATACACGCACGCGTGCACACACCCTTTCTCTCTCTCTCGCTCTGTATCTCTCTCTTTCACTCTGTCTCATTCTGTATCTCTCTCTTTCACTCTGTCTCATTCTGTATCTCTCTCTTTCACTCTGTCTCATTCTGTATCTCTCTCTTT
>JAOWAW010075556.1:0-13338 GCA_028565695.1 Nicola tetela | reverse complement strand
ATTAGCAATCACCAAAAAGATGTTAAACAGCAGAGCTGTGTTTCTGTCCTAGTTTGAACAAGACAAGTACTGTTCATTTTGATTATATATACAAGTACTGTTCATATAACACCTGTTGACACCTGCTATCATTATGGCTGTTTTTACACATAGGTTAAGTTGCTAAAATACAGGTCAATCATGCATAGCAGGACAAGAAGTCTACACATACAGAATTTGTGCAAGCCCTACCTATGTACTAGTACAGGAATACTGTGAGCCAAGGAAGGAAAAAAAATGCAAACTCGCAAAGACAGGTCTGAGACGTCGTTACTGGCTAGTATAGCCAATTAGCCTAGAAAATCATCCCTTCATATGTGAGTGAGTGAACTACAGACACACCAGGACTATGCCTGTCACAAGGACCAAGAGGAAGAGAAGAGAAAAGGACTTACACGTGTGTACTACTAGACGATTCCCACCCACGCGGCAGTGACTCTCACTCAAACGACAATAGAGTCCTGCTCACAAGGCACTCACACATTCTCACTACAGATCTGTGCCAGTACAATGAATGCAGATACGAGATAGGCATGGCCTCTTCGTATTCAGACAGGTTCCTTAATTGATTAGGACATCTACGATGTATGCAATCATATGGGACACCATACAAACATTATGTTATGAAATAGCTGGTAAGTGTCGCGCGCACGCACACACACACACACAACCATCGGGTAAGAAACCCATGATCAATGCCTGATGAGTGTAATAAGACCCCCCAGAGTGTTGAATATTTTGAAAAGCAATTGTCGGCATTCTCCAACTCACTTGTAACTGATCTTACTGTGCCTCCTCATACCAGAATATAGCTACAACTCTAAGGCTAGGTTAGGCTGGCTAACCCACAGCATTCCCCAGAGGGTTAGGCTGGCTAACCCACAGCATTCCCCAGAGGGTCAGGCTCACACCAAAATTTGGCACACATAATAAAATATGGATATTCGCCTTGTCTTGCACTGGTACTTTATTGCTTTATCGAATCACGGGTATTTCCCCACTGCAGCTCCTAACACTTCAGTCTGCATGAGCAATGCAGCAAAGCATACACATCTAGGCACCCTCCAACCCAGACAGCCAGGTACACGCAAGTACTGGTTAGCTTACATGCACACAGATAGATTCTGATAGTTCTGTTAGCATGCACGAATAAAAACATACAGAAAGTCACAATGGAGGAGCAGAAGACAGAAGGTCTCACCACACTGCACAGAAACTACATGTGGACGTATGTATCAGGTATGCGTGAAGATTCACTCAGTTTCGTATTCTCATCACATACTGTGGATACCAACTGTACTTTCAATTAATTTTACGCACAACTTTTACTTAGTTACAGCGCACTGCCAAAATTACTGATGAGACAACAAAAAAGTTCAGATAACTCTATGTGCCATCTCAAAAGTTACAAGGTAGAAAGCTCCACAAAGAAAAAATATCAGATAGAGATCTCCAGACTCTTCTTCTCTTGCTTGGGAATCAAGCATAGAAGGTCCACACCAGAAAGACACTTTGCTTACCTCATCTTCCGTCTGTACAGCTAGTGAGCTGCGAGCATCGAGCGCCTCCTCTTGTACACGTTCAGCCTCCTCAAAAGCAACTACAAGTTTCTGCAGTGCCTCCTTTTCCTGTGCAATGTTGCCAACCATCGCCTTCAACTCACTTACTTCTGTCTTCAAAGCATTTTTCTCTGCACACACAGCAGCGTATTTCTCGTCAACAGTAGACAGACGCTCATACATGCATTTGACATTGTCCTCTCCAGCTTGAAGTTTTGTCTGCAGCGCATCAATGTGGTCCCCAGCAGACCTCAGCTCTGCTTGTAGTAGCGAGATCTCCTGAAACGAAGTGCTCGAGGCATCAGAAGCCAGAGAGAGCTGCTCACGGAGTTGTGACAACATATCTTCCTGACAAGACAACTGTTCCTCCTTTTTGCAGAGATCAGCTCTTAGAGCAGTGATGTCAGTATTCACTGAACTGACCTCGGAAGCCCAGTCAGAACATTTCGCCTCCAGTACCTGACAGTGGTCCTCTGCTGCATGTAGGTCATCTTGAAGCTTAGAGACATGCTCACCGGCCTGCACACATTGTGATTTGGTCAACTTTAGGTCGTCAAGAAGTTGACTACGATCAGCGAGATGAGCGCTGTGCTTCAGACGCTCGTCCTCAAGTTCACCCTGCGTCTTGAGCGTCTCTTGGTGGAGCTCCTCAATGCGATTCTTGGCCTGTTCGAGACGACATTCATAGTCTTGAACAACCTTCTTGACACGTGATTCTGCCTCTACTCTCGCTGCTTCTTCATCAGCAAGAGCTGATTGTGCAAGGGAGAGCTCATTCTTCAAAGTGCTGACTTCTTCCTGAAGCTGCAAATTTCGTTCCTCTGCCAACACACTCTCATCCTTTAGCTTAGTGAATGCCACTAAGTGGGAGTCATTACAGGCTGTAGCCTCTGCAAGATCACTGGTCAAGCGTGAGACTGCCTCTTCATGGTCTTCGAGGGAACTTTTCACATCCTTCAGCGACTGGTGAAGATCGTCAATCTCACACTTCTGAGACAATATTCTGTCCTGCAGTTTGGCAATCTCGTTAGATGAGTCTACTGATTCCTTCTCAAACTGTTGCTGCTTTTCTTCGTTGGATGCAATGGTCAGCAGGGATACCTTCAGCTGCTCTTCAGCCTTTGACAGTTGAGCTTGGCAATCATGCAAGTCTTGCTTGGTCTGTGAAAGGAAACCATGGAGCTCTTCACTATCAGCTTGAAGGTTGTCAAAGTCTTTACGCAGCTGTTCAAATTTGTCTGCATCACTGATTTGTTGTAAACGTCGCTCATTGCAGTCTTGCTGCACCTTGTCCAACTGCCCACAGACTTCATGTCGATTTTCTCGCTCATTGTCAAGCAAGACTTGCAGTTCTTGCTCTCTGTAAGTATGCTCAGATCGGGCCAAGGCTAGAGCATCTTCACTTGCTGCAAAGGAGGCCTTGGTGCTTGCCAAGTCATCTCCAATTGATGAAACCTCTCTCTCAAGTTCAGATATCCTGTCTGTTTTCTCCTTTACAAGCTTGTGGGCACTTTCCAGTTCCTCAGTGAGTTGCTTCACTTTCTTTTGTGCTTCTGTGAAGCATGCCTCTTGCTCTTTGCTTGCCATTTCTGTTTCAGACAATCGGCTACTACTACTCATGATGGCACTGTTAGCATTGGACAACTGCTGCTTGAGCTCTTCAATGATGCCTTGCAGGTGATTGACTTCTGCTGACTTCTCCCTCAGAGTCTCTTGCAGCATGTCACAGTGACCTTCAATGCTTGTCAACCGTGCTTCAACAGCAACCTGCTCATTTCTCGCTATCTCAGCACTTGAAGTTGCATCAGCCAGCCGCTGCTTACTCTCAACCAATTTCTCACGTAGATCATGTTCGATTTCTTTTGACTTCGCTTCAAGCTCGCCGAGCAGAGCTTCACTTTCTGACTGTTGCTTTTCAGCGTAGGCGAGCGATTCACACTGCTGTTGGAGATTGTGTTCAAGTTGATTGTTGGCACTTCGGAGCTCTGAGATTGTCATCATTAAACTATCAATCTCCTTGCCATGGCATGAAGTCATCTCTTCAATCTGATGATGCGTGCCATCAACTTCATCAACAGCCTGCTGTCTGCAGTTTTCTGTGTTCTCGAGTTCCTGCTGAAGACGACGAATGGTGCTGTCCTTTTCTTCGTGGGCAACACTCAGTTCAGAGACGTCCTCTCGCAGCTTCCTGATAATCTGCTGTGCCTCTTCACTTCCCTCTGCCATCTTCTTCTCAGTATCTTCAGCAAGCTCCAAGCTCTCTTTCAGAGTGTCGCGCTCCTTCACCAGATCATGCATCTCGAATTCCTTGTCGCTGAGTTTAGAGCGAGCATCCGCCACAGACAGCCTCAGCTCCTCTACGCTGTCTTCCCAATGGCCAACCTTTTCTTTGGCCTCGATCAATTCTTGCTTGGCACGTTCATGTTCCACCAAGATATCGGTCAGTCGTGCAGTTAGCTGTGAAGCATTCATCTCAGCAGCATGCAACTTATTGCACAGCGATGAGTGCTCCTCAGCAGTTGACTCTTCCAAGCTTGCTTTACTTGCCAACAATCGCTGGTACTCCTGATCTGCAGCGTGCCGCTCGATACGATGTTGCTCCAAGACCTGCTCAAGCTGCTGCCGAAGAGTTTGA
Organism: Nicola tetela; assembly: GCA_028565695.1. Lineage (NCBI taxonomy): Eukaryota > Metazoa > Porifera > Calcarea > Clathrinida > Clathrinidae > Nicola > Nicola tetela. The sequence continues at coordinate 9,105 of JAOWAW010075556.1, read as the reverse complement.
GCTTCCCCTCCGAGACGACGCAAATTTTCAACACCAGCCTCACGAGCTTCATTGAGCTCCACCTCCAGGTCTCGGCATCGGTTCTCCAGACAAGTCAACTGACTGGTCGCATGGTCTCGTTCGGCAATCACATTACTCGCACTACTCTCTGCAGCTGAGAGCATTTTCTTTGTTTCAACAAGCGTAGAATGCAGCTTGGTCGAGGACATACTCAACTCAGCTAGCTCTGTCTCAACTGATGCTAGCTTATCAGCCTGTTCCTGACAGCAGATGTTTAGTCGTGCAATCTCATCCTGAGCTGTTCCGAGCTGATTCTGTGTGGAAGCTAGCATTGCCTTTGCTTCATCATACAGGTTTGTCAGTTCATTAAGTTGTAGGGAGCAAGATTCGGCCTCCTTTCTGCTTTCTTCCACTTGCACCTCTAAGTGATCGATGTTGTTGTTTCGGCTGATTGATTCTTCATGGAGCTGTTCCATGTTTCTTCGGAGCTGATCAATGACTGCCTGCTTTCGAGTCAATTCTTCCTCTGCATGAGATTGCTTCTCTTGCAAAGAATTCAGCTCCAAAACGACGGCTTCATGAGCAGCCTCACATGCCTCCCACTTTGTGTGAACACTTTTGAACTTCTCCTCCGCCTGCAGCTCAGCGCTTTCCTTCCCTTCTCTCAAGTTTTCAACAACCACACGAGCTTCCTCAAGCTGGTGGGATAGGCTGTTGACAGCCTCTTCACGACTAGAACACAAGCTTTGCAGACTGTCGAGTTCAGCAAGAACACTGTTTCGATGTTCTTCCACTTCTGAAGACATTTTCTTCAACTGCTCAACTTCACTGTTTGCAGCACTCAATGCTGTAGCCATTCCATCAAGTCGCCTCTGCAGCTCACTGACTTTACTCGTCTCTTCAGCAAGGCTTTCCTGAGCGGATGCCAACTCCTGGACAAGAGACTCATTTGTGTTCTGCACCTCAGCCATTACAGCTTCTGCTTTCTGCTGGCTGGCCTGATGGGCAACCAGAGCTTCCTGAGTGGTAGCTAAAGCATTCTTCTTGCTCTCAAGCTCCCCACGAAGTGTCGCAAGCATGTTCTCTAACCGACTGACGTCGTTCAAGAGCTCCTTCTCAGCACTCTTGTGCGCTGAGATATGCTCTACAAGCTCAGCTTTGTTTGTTTCCATAGCAGCAATGGAAGACTGAAGACGATGACTAAGGTCGTTGCTCTCCGACTCTGCTTTTTCCAGATACAACCTCAACCGATCATTGTCGTCAGCAAGGGCAGACTTCTCTGATGCTAACTCCAAACATGTCTGATTTACCGAAGAGAGGTCATGTTTTGCAACTGACAATGCCTCTTGGCAAGCCATCAGCTTGTTGCTACGGTCGGACAGCTCTTTACCAGCTGAAGAAAGCTCTTCTTGAAGACGTTCCAAGTTGGCAATAAGCCCCTCATGCTCTTCTTTTTGACAATTAACAGTCTCTTCATTGCGCTGCTTCTCCAAAACAAATGATTCAGAGACTGATTCCAACTTCAACTTCATTTCAGCGAGGATGTTCTCACGTGAAGAAAGATCCATCTTTAACTGCTCAATGGTTTCTGCAAGGAGAGACACTTTTTGCTCAAGCTCTGCTTTCTTCTGCTTCTCTGCTGCCAGCTCTGACTGGAGATCAGAGATGAAGTTTACGCTCCCATCCAGCCGTTCCTTTGCACTGTTCAATTCACATTGCTTGTCGGTGAGATGTGCAGAAAGTTCATCAACCTCACTGGCCAGCTTACTCCTCTCCTCCTCCAAGCCAGCAGTCTTTTCTTCTGCTAGCAAAAGCTGTTCTTGTAACCGTTCCTGCTGCTCTGTCAGGTGGCGACAGTGTTCGTCTTTGCCTGCCAGCTGTGCCTCTTTCTCAACGAGATCTCCGGCAAGCTCTTCATTTTTCACCAGCAAGGATTGACAGTTGGCCTGAAGGTCGGTGCAACCGGTTTCTAACTCCCTGCACTTCTTTTTCGACACCTCAGCAGCAGCTTGAGCACTCTCCAGCTGTTCCGTTAGCACATCAATGTCATCTTGTGCCGACTCAAGCGACACCGTCAACTTCTGCATCGACCTGCCGAGCCGTTGGACTTCGCTCTGTGCCGTTAACTTCTCCTTCTCCTCAAGTCTAAGTTTCTCATTCAGACTGTCACAGGCTGCCATGGCAACATCCAGCTCATTTTGCAAGCGGCGAGCCTCTCCTTGAGCAGTTTGCAAGCACTCATGATCAGTCATAGCTGACTCCGACACAGACTGAAGCTCGGCAGAAATTTGTTCCACTTGAGTTTGCAACATAGTCTTCTCTTCTTCAAGGCTGTTGATTCTCTTGGCTGATGTAGATACCATGCACTGCAAATCAGCAATAGTTTCCTTGGCAACGGTCGATTGCTCACTCGCCCGACCTAGCTCATCTCTGAGCTGGCAAAGTTCAGAATCTCTCTCCTGAGAAACTGTTTGGAGTGTTGTCTGAACAGTGGCCATGGCTTCCTTGCTCAGGTGAAGATTCTCACGCATGTTAGCCAAGTCCAACTGCAGCTGTGTCCTCTCAGAGGAGATTTCAGCATGCAGGTTACAGAGTTCCTCATGATCTTCCCGCAACACAGACAACTCGTTTTCCTTTGCATATGCTGCCTCCTCAAACTGCTGCAAGGACGACAGTTGACGGGCACATTGGTCTTCTAGGAAAGAAATTGTCTTCTGCAGCTCAGTAACATGGTCGCATGCCTCAGCAGAAGATTCTTCTGCTTGCTCCCTCATTTTGTCAAAGTCTGCCACCACTGTTGCTAGCTCTTCTTCTTTCCTCTTCAGCAGCAGTTCAAGATGCTCAGCTTTCTCAGATAGGCAAGCGTTGTCACTCTTCAGCGTATCTTCCAGTTCAATAGCCTGGCTTATCTTCTCTCCTGCAGACACCAAATCACTTGACAGCTGGTGGACAGTAGCCTGCAGCTCAGCCATTGCTGCAATTCGTTGAGATTCAGCAGATGTCAGCTGTTTGTTTGTTTGAGACAGGCCAGCATTTTCCTCCTGCGCTGTTTCAAGGCTTGCTTGCAGGGTGTCAACTTTCTCAGCCATTGCCTCTAGCTTGCTCTCGAATTCATGGCGGCCCTCAGCAGCCTGGCTGGCTTTCAGTTGCAGTTCGTCTTGGGCAAGTGAAAGCTTTTCTACGACCTCCTTGTGAACTCTGTTAGTTTCAATGAGCTGTAAGCGTGTCTCGTCCAACTGCAAGCACACGGTGTTGGCTCGTTCTGTTGCCTCTGCAGCCAATGCACTTGACTCCTGAAGACGTGACTGCAGTACAGACACCTCTGAGAGGAGAGACAACTTTTGCTGTTCCATTGCAGCCGACTGCTGTTGCAGCAGTTCAACTTTTTGGTGGAGTTCTTCTTGCTGGGAAAGTAGCTCTTTCTCAACAGATGACTGGCTTGCAGCAGTTGTTCGGAGTTCGGCCACTTGAACTTCTAGCTGCTTCTCAAGCTGCTTGTGAAGATCTTCAGCATGTTTCAAGCTAGATAGCTCCTCTTTCAGTTCATTGCAACGAGTGACTTGTTCGTCAAGGTCACCAGAAAGTTGATCACAGTCCGCCAAAGCCTTAGTGAGATTCTTCTGTAAACAGTCAATTTCGCTGCCACGGCTTTCGACAAGCTGGCAGGCATCGTTGTACTGTTGCCGCAGAGATGTGAGATCGCTCATGCCCTTGTCTACAGCTCCTACTAATTCAGCCACATGTGCAGTTAGCTTCCTCTCGCGCTCTGCTGTGTCCCGGTTGAGTTTTTCAATGCACTCACGCTGACCAGCCATGATCTCCACTGCACGCTGGTGTTTCTGCACAAGGTCTGCATGCTCACCAGTAAGGGCATTTAAGGAGGCACGTAACTGCTCAAGCTCAGCATCGTATGACTGCTGCAGCTGCTCCATGTCTCTGTTGGCATTGTCAAACTGTCTGCGAAGATTGTTGGCACGTTCTGTGGTTGCAGCCAGCTGTTCAGCATGCTGCTTGCTTTCTGCTTCTGTTGCTCGCAGGCTCTCATTGGCTATTGTGAGCTGAGAATTGAGAGATGAAGTGTGTGTTTCTGCCTGCTCTAACTGATGGCTAACTTGAGTTTGAGATGCCTGCAGTTGTTTAACTGAACTCAGCAAATTGTTGTTTCTGACTTCCAGCTGTGATACGCTCTCACACAGTTTGGCTTTGTCAGCAGCATGGCTCGCCAGCTCAGCAGAAGTCGACTCAAGCTTCTTCTCAAGTTCTTGATGGAGATTGTTCAAGTCAGCCAGCTGCTGTTCTTTCTTTTCGAGGAGATCTTGAGCTGAGTTAAGGTGGCTGACAGTACTTTGGTGCTCTCCTTCCAATGCTGTCAGCTTCTCTTGTACGAACACCATCTCCTGTCCCAAAGCATGCCGCTCCTCAAGTGCAGCATTCTTTTCCTTCTCAGCTTCCTCCAGTGCCTCTGTTCGTTTCTCAGCCATCAGTCTGCAGTGAGTGCTTCTCTCCACAGCTACATCCCGTTCACCACGAAGCTGCTCAACCTCCGCTGACAAGGACGATAAGTGTTTGCTGATCTCAGCTTGACTGGCCTCAAGCTCCTTCCAGGACTCCTCAGCAGTTTCAAGATGCTGCTTCCTTTCGTGAAGGAGATTTTTAAGCCTTTCTAGCTCTTGAGCCCGGTTGGTGCTCTCTTCTTCAGTGGCGGCGAGACGAGTCTCCAGCTCATCCATCATGTCAGCTGCTGCAGCCAAGCTGTCCTCTTGGTCCTTCACAGCTGCATTAGCTCTCTGTTTTTCATTCTCAACCACCTCCTCCATTTGCACTACCTTTTGAGACAGTCTCTTGACTTCCTCTTGTGCAGTGTTGCATGAGTCCAGAATGGTTGAGCGCTCCTGGTCAGCTACTGACAACATCTCCTTTAACTCGTTCTGGGCAGATTGTTCTTGTTCAAGCGCATGTTGTGCAGCACATAAGGCTGCCTGAGAGCTCTCAAAGCTGCTGGTGAGCTTGGAATATTTTCCACGCAGATCCTCAAGCTCTGCCACAGTGGTGTGGTGAGCAGCCGTGCCCTGGTTGGATGCCTTCTCGTTTTCACAGAGCTGCTTCTCGAGTTCTACATGCTTGGCAAGTGCTGCATCCAAAGCGTTCTTTAGCTGATTTTGCTCAGCAATGCACGCTGTTTTCTCCTCTTTTAACTGTTCACAGCAAGCCTCCAATTTTGCCAGGTCCTCTTGAAAGGAAAGGCACACAGTACTTTCCGTCTCCTCTGCCTTCCGCAAAAAGCGGCTCTTCTCCTCAAGGCTTTGCTCTAGAAGTGATATCTTTGTGAAGGCCTCTGAACGAGCGGCCTCAGCCTTACGTGTAGCTTCCTCAAAGTTCGCTGCTCGTTTGGCAGCCTCATCTCTCTCTCGCTCCACTGACACCAGCTGTTGTGCGTTTTCCTTGAGGTGCTCACTCATGCGCTCAGTAGATGCCCGTGCAGACAGCATGGCATTTTCCGCTGCTGCAAGGCGTGCACGTGTTTCAGCCAATTCTGCTGACGCCCGATCACTCAACTCACACACACGCCGCATTTCACGTGCCACGTCCTCCTGGCTTGCACGGAGGTCATCAAGCTCTCTTCCACGACGCTGTAACTGCTGCTCTTGGTCTGCAAGGAGACGTTCAGTTTGAGCTTTCTGCTGTTTGGTGGATGTCAGAGCAGCGTTTAAGTTTTGCACATCTGTTGATGCCTGCACACGGAGTGCTTCCAAGTCAACCGTGAGATCACGATTCTTCGCGCGCAGCTGATCAACCTGCAGAATTAGAAAAATAGCAAACAAACAATGAGTGAGGAAAGGGTTGGAAAAGTACGAAAAATTTTTAAGGAAAAGAGAGCAAATCATGTGAAAATGAATTGATTGAAATAAAGGAGCAACAGTCGGACAAAACCACCAAGCGAATAAGACGCAATGAGAATTTATTTTGGGCTTAGTCTAAGAAAAGCTGTGAAACTTAAAGCGGCAGTGTCATGATATCCCTAAAATTTTTGCATATAGTTGTATGTAGCATGTATATAGAGAAACTATACATACTCCATACTCGCTGCTTGAAAGCTGCCCGAGCTATACTAGCTATGCGTAGATCTTGCTGAAGCCACTGCTCTGGTAAAGAAAAGTGTCTTCCCAGAGGCTCTGGATGGTAAGGAGACAGCTATAGTGTGCCTACCAACACGATTTCTCAAAGTGAGAGCGGAGGCAAGGCGAAAGCGGGGCAAGACCAAGTGAGTCAGCAGCAGCGAGACTGAGAGCAGCATATGCCAGTGTGGCAGCAAGTGTGAAAGTGAGTGAGTCAGCGCAAAAGCGAGCGAGAACCAGAGCAAGAGCAGCAGCGAGAGTGAAAGTGAGAGCAGCAACAAGTACCAAAGTGAGCGAGAGTGGGAGTGGGAGCAAAAACAGCAGAGCAAGAGAGGGAGAGAGAGAGAGAGAGTCAGAGTGAGTGGCGAGAGCTGTTGCTGACACTATTTTTCCTCACTGCTTATTGGAAAAAGTAGGCACTGTTCCTTGCTATATCCTGAGTCTCCAGGTAGACAGGTTTCTTTACCAATGAAGGTACTAAAGTAGAAGACACTTTTCTTTACATGTACCAGAGCCAAAGCCAGAGATTGCAAATACATGGCCACATGGAGTTGGAGCCTGCACTCGCCAATATATTAATACTTACATCGATGACTTTGTTTGGCTGCCAATTTATTTTCCCAATTTAAAATGGTGGCACAACATATAACTATATACAAAATTTTTAATTGACATTGTGACACTGCTGCTTTAAGGGCAATATGAACTCATCAGATCTTACATCTATTCGAACTACACCACATCTTTCCACTATACATTGAGACTTTAATAAGTGAGAGAAGGGCAGAAATCAAAACTGAGCTGACAGGGGTCAGTCAGGAGCCATAGATCTTAGGATGTCTTTGCCAAAAAAGTGTTTTATTAAAGAAAAAACATGAGCATCGAAAATATCCCGTGTTGCAAACAATTCAGATTCAGAGCCAAATTTGAAAAAAAAATTTTGCTCCTAAAAAATTTCTGACCATACAATTACAAGCAGTGCTCTAAAAATTGTTTATCACCACTCAGAGGAACCAAATTCGTTCACCTGAAACATGTTTTGGTCAATTACATTGATTACTTTTCACCCAGACTGTAAGCCAGACAACACACGCCACTATTTGTCTTCGATTCCAGCAATGTTCCTTACCAGCCATTGAAATGCAGATGTACAAACAGAGTTACTTCAAAAAATGCCAGAAGTTGGCAACTTGTCTACATAGCCCTTTGAGTTCCTTGAAAACCTGTCCTGCCCTTGATTTTGATAAACTACCCCCTGGAAATCTTCATCAAGATTGTTTTTTTTTGGGGGGGAGGGAGGCAGCAGCAGCAAGAAGACCATGATCAGCATTCCCAACTTGAAATGTCCAAAAATCAGTAAGCAGCCTGCTCCCTACGCAAAAAAATGTTACTAAATTAATCTTCAGCAACTAATTGTCCTTACTGTATCAATCTAGACTACCACTCAGTCAGTTTTTTTTTTTAAGATCACTCAGCAGTGGTGACACAGAAGACAAGCCAGACTAGTATAAGCTTGATCAGAATCTATTTCTGACTGTTTTATGCAGTCAATCATGACTCTTGACCAGTGGTTGACAACTACAGTTGAAACTTGTGGTTTCCAGCTCCGCTAGCATGATCTCGGCTAGTAGGCAAGGCTTCATGCCACCCTAACCATGCAACAACTGGTGTATATGCACAGCGCGGTGCCAGTGCAAGCAAGCATGACTGCCAGTTGCTGAGCTGATTGTTGATCAAGACAGTGTGCCTCTTTAACTGAATATTTTTCAAGCCATAGTATAGCTTATCATACCACAGCAACCAGCACATGTACATTACATTTTGAGTGCCACTATGGCATCATCTGTAGCTATGCCTAAAGGGAAATCTTCATTTTCTGACTGTTGGTTGTCAATGCAGAACGTTTCATGGTTGGAAAGATACACTGCAAACAGGAGCAGCGTGAAATGCCAACTGAACCAGATCTTTTTTCACAATTTTTTTTGTTTAAGTTGCGTATCGAACTGTGAATTATAAAAGCATTCCTTGAAAACGGGAGTTCAGTCCTATTTATTGAGTTTCACTGTACAGTGCAGCAGTACATGTACAGATCACTTGTTAATCTTGAATTCTTCAGTAAAGTTTAAAGACTTTTGATAACTTGCAGAATCGGGACCGGTCACCTTGAAACCTCTTGAAACCCTTGGAAAATTTTTCATCATTCATACAGACTTTGTCTGACTGTTCTTTGTGTTCAAAAGCTACATCAGGAAAGCCCTCCTCTGCTAAATGTCCAGTTGCTGACCCACCCCCCCCCCCCCCCCATCAATAGCGAGGAAAACCTACTGTACGAGTTGAACATTTAACAAGGAATTAAATCTAACGAGTTAACAAAAAGAAGAGAGTTTGTTTTTAAACCAGTTCTTACGAGCTCACACACTGGCTCAACACTCAAATTTATATTGTGCCACTTCCACTTTTTCATTCTTTGGCAAAACGCTGTCACCAAAGTTTCAAGACCAGAAATCAACTTTCACCAATAAAGCCGAAGTTTTTTCACCATCTTTTAACATTCACAGCTTTCTTCTGACATGTGAGAAGCTTGATATATTTTTTATTCAAGCTACTCATTCCTGCCCAAAAAAGATGGCATACCCATTTATGTTTTGTCCTCACAGACCTGCAAATATAAAATAACACATTACTAAAGGAAAAAGGTGAGGTTTGTACCTGCTGACTAAGGACGTGCACACTTTGTTCTTGCTGGTGCGTTTCGTGCTGCTTTTCATCAAGTCGGCGCTTCATCTCTGCTGTGTCCGACCGCAGGTTTTCATTTTCTTTCCGCAAAGCTGTACATTAGAAAGAAAAAAAGGTGCAAATACATTGAGTTTGTTGAGAATTTCTCCACAGTATGGGTGAATGCTGGTCACTGTCTTGCAAAAAAGCATCCAGGAGATTAAAACTAGTCACTGAAAAAAATAGCAAACTTTAATTCCCTGGTTAAGTTTTC
>JAOWAW010075445.1:0-16422 GCA_028565695.1 Nicola tetela | reverse complement strand
GACTGGCGAAACTCCTCCATATATTGCGGCACAAGAAGGGCATTTAGATGTTCTTTCAGCTCTGATTGCATCGGGAGTGACGGTGGACACACCAACAAATGTAAGAAGTTCTTCAATACTGATGATCTAAATGTCGGTGTATTTGGTTGATCACCCAAGTTTAAATAGGTCTTTAAGTGGAATATATTAGAATTGGTAATTCTGTGAAATTTTCATGTTTCCCCTAACTCTATGTAATAAGGGTTTGTCAGCCAAGGCTGTTGATCGGCTAGTTGTAAAACTTTGAAAGTGGTCAGTCTGTTTATTAACAAGATGCATGGCTGAACAACATTAAGGAAAGCTGAAAAGCGGTGTGGGGCATACTTACACGGTTTCTATAATTGGCTCAAGTAGCAGAGGTGGGAGTCTTCGACAGTTCACTAACCACTATTTTGTTGTTAGATATTGCCTGCACTGTTACTTTCTCAGTGTCTGTTACCACTAAGCTAAACGGAGGAGGAAAGTAATATGAAACATTTCACACGTGGTGAAAAGAGAATGTAAAAGATTTCCCCAACTCTTCTGGGAATTACAAAATTTAGATTACTTGGCAAAACGTCTAGGTGTGCCCATATCTCGCACAATGAAGGTTAAATTCTTTTCTTATTGTGCATTCTTTACACGTTGCATGGAAAGGCATTTCCGGGTAACGTAGGATCACCGCCAAAGTTCGCTTTTAATAGTATGCAACTTAACGTTTAGTTATGCATTCAAGAAGCATACTGCTGTTAAATCTCTTCTATCTAGGCATGGCGAAACAAGGCACATGAAAAATTCTACATATATATGAACAAGGTCTAGAACAAATATGTGTGTGAATGTTTGTATGTAAACCTAGACTGGCGAAACACCTCTACAAATCGCGGCAGGAAAAGGGCATTTAGAAGTTTGTTCAGCTCTGATTGCATCAGGAGCAATGGTGGACACACCAACAAATGTAAGAAGTTCTTCAATACTGATGATCTAAATCTCGGAGTATTTGATAGATTACCCAAGTTTAAATAGGTCTTTAAGTGTAATATATTAGAGTTGATAACTCTGTGAAATCTTCACGTTTCTGCTAACTCTATGTAATATGGGTTGGTCAGCCAAGGAGGTGGATTGGCTTGTTGGAAAACTTTAAAAGTGGTCGGTCTGTTTATTAACAAGATACATGGCTGAACAACATTAAGGAAAGCTGAAAAGCGGTGCGGGGTATACTTATACGGTTTCTATAATTGGCTCAAGTAGCAGAGGTTGGGGTCTTTGATAGTTCGCTAACTACTATTTTGTTGTTAGATATTGCCTGCACTGTTACTTCCCCGGTGTCTGTTGCCACTAAGCGAAATGGAGAACAGGAATATGAAACATTTCACACGTGGTGAAAAGGGAAAGTAAAGGATTTCCCCAACTCTTCTGGGAAGTACAAAATTTGGATTACTTGGCAAAACGTCTGGTGTGCCTCTTTTCCGTACAAGTAAGGTTGAATTCTTTTCTCATTCTGCATCCTTTACACGTTGCGTTGAAAGGCATTTCAGGGTAACGTAGGATCACGGCAAAGTTCGCTTTTGATAGTATATTACCTAATGCCTAGTTATGCATTCAAGAAGCATATTGTTGTTTAAACTCTTCTTTCTGGGCATGGCGAAATAGGCACGTGTAAAACTCTGCATATATATGTACAAGGTCGTGTACATGTGTGTGTGTGTGTGTGTGTGTGTGTGTGTGTGTGTGTGTGTGTGTGTGTGTGTGTGTGTGTTTGTGCGGAAACCCAGACTGGCAAAACTCCTCTATATTTCACAGCACAAGAAGGGCATTTAGAAGTTTGTTCAGCTCCGATTGCATCAGGAGCGACAGTGGAAACGCCAACAAATATAAGCAGTTCTTCAATACCGATGATCTAAATGTCGGTGTATTTGATTGATTACCCAAAAGTTTAAATAGGTCTTTAAGTGTAATATATTAGAGTTGGTAAATCCGTGAAATCTTTACGTATCCGCTAACTGAATGTAATATGGGTAGCTCAGCCAAGGAGGTTGATTGGCTAGTTGTAAAACTTTGAAAGGCGTTGGTCCGATTGTTGACAAGATGCATGGCTGAACAACATTAAGGAAAGGAGAAAAGCGGTGCGGGGCATACTTACACGGTTGCTATAACTGGCTCAAGTAGCAGAGGTGGGAGTCTTCAACAGTTCCTTAACCACTATTTTGTGATTAGATATTGACCGCACTGTTACTTCCTCAGTGTCTGTTTCCAATAAACTAAATGGAGGTGAAAAGTAACATGAAACATTTCACATGTGGTGAAAAGAGAATGTGAAAGATTTCCCCAACTCTTCTGGGAATTACGAATTTCGATTAATTGACAAAACGTCTAGGTGTGCCCCTGTTTCACACAAGTAAGAGTGAATTCTTTTCTCATTGTGCATCCTTTACACGTTGCGTGGAAAGGCATTTGCGGGTAACGTAGGATCACCGCCAAAGTTCGCTTTAGATAGTAAGTTACTAAATGCCTAGTTATGCATTCAAGAAGCATATTGTTGTTAAAACTCTTCTTCGGGGGCATTGCGAAACAACGCTCGTGTAAAATTCTTCATATATAGGTACAAGGCCTGGTGCATGTGTATGTGTTTTTGTGAAATCTCAGACTGGCGAAACTCCTCTATATATCGCGGCACAAGAAGGGCATTTAGAAGTTTGTTCAGCCCTAATTGCATCGGGAGCGACAGTGCACACGCCAACAAATGTAAGAAGTTCTTCAATACTGATGATCTAAGTGTCGGTGTATTTGATTGATTACCCAAGTTTAATTAGGTCTTTCAGTGTAATATACTGGAGTTAGTAATTCTGTGAAATCTTCACGTTTCCCTTAACTCTATTTAATATGGGTTTGTCAGCCAAGGCTGTTGATGGGTTAGCCGTAAATCTTTCAATGTGGTCAGTCTGTTTATTAACAAGATGCATGGCTGAACAACATTAAGGAAAGCAGAAAAGCGGTGCGGGGCATACTTACACAGTTGCTATAATTGGCTCAAGTAGCAGAGGTGGGAGTCTTCCACAATTCGCTAACCACTATTTTGTGGTTAGATATTGACTGCACTGTTATTTCCCCGGTGTCTGTTGCTACTCAGCTAAATGGAGGAGAACAGTAAGATGAAACATTTCGCACTTGGTGAAAAGAGAATGTAAAAGATTCCCCCAACTCTTCTGGGAATTACAAAATTTAGATTACTTGGCAAAACGTGTAGGTGTGCCTCTGTTCAGCACAATTAAGGTTGAATTCTTTTCTTTTCGCGTACCCTCTACACGTTGCGTAGAAAGGCATTTGCGGGTAACGTAAGATCACCGCCAAAGTTTGTTTTTGATAGTATGTTACTTAACGCCTAGTTATGCATTCAAGAAGCAAATCTCTTCTTTCCGGGCAAGACGAAACAAGGCACGCGTAAAATTCCACATATATATGTACAAGGTCTTGTACATATATCTGTGTGTATTTGTATGTAAACGCGGACTGCCGAAGCGCCTCTACATATCGCGGAACAAAAAGGGCATTTAGAAGTTTTTTCAGCTTTGATTGCATCCGGATCGACGGTGGACACGCCAACAAATGTAAGAAGTTCTTCAATACTGATGATCTAAATGCGGGTGTTTTTGATTGATTACCCAAGTTTGATTAGGCCTTTCAGTGTAATATACTAGAGTTGGTGATTTTGTGAAATCTTCACGTTTCCGCTAACTCTATGTAATATGTATTGGTGAGCCAAGGAGGTTGTTTGGCTAGTTGGAAAACTTTGAAAGTGGTCGGTCTGTTTATTAAAAAGATGCACGGCTGAACAACATTAAGGAAAGCAGAAAAGCGGTGCGGGGCATACTTACATGGTTTCTATAATTGGCTCAAGTAGAAGAGGTGGCAGTCTTCTACAATTCGCTAACCACTATTTTGTTGTTAGATATTGCCTGCACTGTTACTTCCTTAGTGTCTGTTACCACTTAGCTAAACGGAGGAGAACAGTAATATGAAACATTTCACATGTGGTGAAAAGAGAATGAAAAAGATTTCACCAACTTCTCTGGGAATTACAAAATTTGGATTTCTTGGCAAAACGTTTAGGTGTGCCTCTGTTCCGCACAAGTAAGGTTAAATTCTTTTCTTATTGTGCATCCTTTACACGTTGCGTGGAAAGGCATTTGCGGGTAACGTAGGATCACCGCCAAAGTTCGCTTTTGATAGTGTTACTTAACGCCTTGTTTTGTATTCAAGAAGAATTCTGTTAAATCTCTTCTCTCTGGGCATGGCGGAACAAGGCACGTGTAAAACTTTGTATATATATGCACAAGGTCTTGTACATGGGTGTGTGTGTTTGTGTGGAAACCCAGACTGGCGAAACTCCTCTATATATCGCGGCACAAGAAGGGCATTTAGAAGTTCTTTCAGCTCTGATTGCATCGGGAGCGACGGTGGACACACCAACAAATGTAAGAAGTTCTTCAATACTGATGATCTAAATGTCGATGTATTTGATTGATTACCCAAGTTTAAATAGGTCTTTTAGTGTAATATATTAGAGTTGGTAATTCTGTGAAAATTTTCATGTTTCCCCTAACTCTATGTAATAAGGGTTTGTCAGCCAAGCAGGTTGATTGGCTAATTGTAAAACTTTGAAAGTTGTCGGTCTGTTTTTTGACAAGATGCATGGCTGAACAACATTAAGGACAGGAGAAAAGCGGTGCGGGGCATACTTACACGGTTTCTATAATTGGCTCAAGTAGCAGAGGTGGGAGTCTTTCACAATTCGCTAACCACTATTTTGTTGTTAGATATTGACTGCACTGGTTCTTCCTCAGTGTCTGTTACCACTAAGCTAAACGGAGGAGAAAAGTAATATGAATCATTTCACACGTGGTGAAAAGAGAATGTAAAAGATTTCTCCAACTTTTCTGGGAATTACAAAATTTGGATTAATTGCCAAAACGTCTAGGTGTGCCATTGTCCCGCACAAGCAAGGTTAAATTCTTTTCTTATTGTGCATCCTTTATAAGTTGCGTGGAAATGCATTTCCAGGTAATGTATGATCACCACCAAAGTTTGCTTTTGATGGTAAGTTACTCAATGCCTAATTATGCATTTAAGAAGCAACTTGTTGTGAAATCCCTTCTTTCTGGGCATGGTGAAACAAGGCACGTGTAAAGTTCTGCATTTGCAAGTTCAAGATCTTGTAAATGTGTATGCTTGTGGGTAAACGAAGGATGGCGTAACTCTTCTAAACCTAGAGGCACAAAAAGGGCATTTAGAAGTTTGTTCAGCTCTGATTGTATTGGGAGCGACGGTGAACACGCCAACAAATGTAAGAAGTTCTTCAATACCGTTGATCTAAAGGTTGGTGTATTTGTTTGATTACCCAAGTTTAAATAGGTCTTTCAGTGTAATTACTTAGAGTTGATAATTCAGTGCAACGTTCAAGTTTCCGCTCACTCTATGTAAATGGGTTTGTTAGCCAAGGCTGTTGATAAGATAGTTGAAAAATTTTGAAAGTGGTTGGTCTGTTTATTAAAACGATGCATGGCTGAATAACATTAAGGAAAGCAGAAAAGCGGTATGGGGCATACTTACACGCTTTCTATAATTGGCTCAAGTAGCAGAGGTGGGAGTCTTCCACAATTCGCTAACCACTATTTTGTGGTTAGATATTGGTTGAACTGTTACTTCCCCTATGTCTGTTGCCCCTAAGTTAAATGGAGGAGAGAAGTGATATGAAACATTTCACATGTGGTGAAAAGAGAACGTAAAAGATTTCCCCAACTCTTCTGGGAATTACAAAATTTGGATTAAGGGGCTAAAACATCTGGGTGTGCCACTGTTCAGCACAAGTAATGTTGAATTCTTTTGCCATTGTGCACCCTTTACACTTTGCGTGGAAGGGCAATTCCGGGTAACGTCGGATCACCGCCAAAGTTTGTTTTTCATACTATGCTACTTAATGCCTAGTTATGCATTCAAGAAGAATATTGTTGTTAAATTTCTTCTTTCTGGGCAACGCGCAATAAGGCACGCAAAAGATTCTACATATATATGTACAAGGTCTAGTACATATATGCATATGTGTTTGTATGTCAACCCAGACTGGCGAAACACCTCTATACATCGCAGCAGGAAAGGGGCATTTAGAAGTTTGTTCAACGCTAATTGCATCGGGAGTGACGATGGATACGCCAACAAATGTTAGAAGTTCTTCAATACTGATGATCTAAATTTCGGTATATTTGGTTGATTACCCAAGTTTAAATAGGTCTTTCAGTGTAATATATTAGAGTTGGTAATTCTGTGAAGTCTTCACGTTTCCCCTAACTCTATGTAATAATGGTTTGTTAGCCAAGCAGGTTGATCGGCTAGTTGTAAAACTTTGAAAGTGTTCGGTCTGTTTATAAACAAGATGCATGGCTGAACAACATTAAGGAAAGCAGAAAAGCGGTGCGGGGTATACTTACACGGTTTCTATAATTGGCTCAAGTAGCAGAGGTGGGAATCTTCCACAATTCGCTAACCACTATTTTGTGGTTAGATATTGACTGCGCTGTTACTTCCTCAGTGTCTGTTGCCACTAAGGAGGAGAACATTAATATGAAACATTTCACACGTGGTGAAAAGAGAATGTAAAAGATTCCCCCAACTCTTCTGGGAATTACAAAATTTGGATTTATTGACAAAACGTCAAGGTGTGCCTTTTTCCCGCAAAAGTAAGGCTGAATTGTTTTTTTAATTGTGTATCCTTTACACGTTGCGTTGAAAGGCATTTGCGGGTAACGTAGAATCACCGCTAAAGTTTGCTTTTGATAGTATGTAACTTAATGCCTAGTTATGCATTCAAGAAGCGTCTTGTTGTTAAATCCCTTCTTTTGGGGTATGGCGAAACAAGGCACGTGTAAAATTCTGCATATGTATGTACAAGGTCTTGTACATGTGCGTGTTTGTGCGTGTGTGTATGTAAACCCAGACTGGTGAAACACCTCTATATATCACGGCACAAAAAGGGGATTTTGAAGTTCTTTCAGCCCTGATTGCATCGGGAGCAATGGTGGACACGCCAACAAATGTAAGCAGTTTTTTAACACTGATGATCTAAATGTCGATGGATTTGATTGATTACCTAAGTTTAAATGAGTCTTTAAGTGTAATATATTAGACTTGGTAATTCTGTGAAATCTTCACGTTTCCGATAACTCTATGTAATATGTGTTGGTGAGCCAAGGAGGTTGATTGGCTAGTTTTAAATTTTTGAAAGCGGTTGGTCAGTTTTTTTAACAAGATACATGGCTGAACAACATTAAGGAAAGGAGAAAGCGGTGTGGGGTGTACTTACATGGTTGCTAAAGTTAGCTCAAGTAGAAGAAGTAGGAGTCGTCCACAATTCGCTAACCACTATTTTGTGTTTAGATGTTGCCTGCACTGTTACTTCCTCAGTGTCTGCTGCCACTAAGCTAAATGGAGGAGAACAGTAATGTGAAACATTTCACACGTGGTGAAAAGGGAATGCAAAAGATTTCCCCAACTCTTCTGGGAATTACAAAGTTTGGATTACTTGGCAAAACGTCTAGGTGTGCCCCTGTCCCACACAAGAAAGGTTGAATTCTTTTCTTATTATGCATCTTTTATAAGTTGCGTGGAATTGCATTTCCGGGTAACGTAGGATCACCGCCAAAGTTTGTTTTTGATAGTATGTTACTTAACGCCTAGTTATGTATTGAAGAAGCATCTTGTTGTTAAATCCCTTCTTTCTGGGTATGGTGAAACAAGGCACATGTAAAATTCTACATAAATCTGTTCAAGGTCTTGTACATCTTTGTGTGTTTTTGTGTGTACACACAGGATGGCGTAACTCCTCTATATATAGCAGCACAAGAAGGGCATATAGAAGTTTGTTTAGCCCTGATTGCATCGGGAGCGACGGTGGACACACCAACAAATGTAAGCAGTTCTTCAATAGTGTTGATCCAAATGTCGGTGTATTTGATTGATTACCCAAGTTGAAATAAGTTTTTCCGTGTAATCATATGTTAGAGATGGTAATTCAGTGCAACCTTCGAGTTTCCACTAACTCTAAGTAATTTGGGTTTGTTAGCCAAGGAGGTTGCTTGGCGAGTTGTAAAACTTTGAAAGTGGTTGGCCTGTTTAATTACTAGATGCATGGCTGAACAACATTAAGGAAAGGAGAAAAGCAGTGCGGGGCATACTTAGATGGTTGCTTTAATTGGCTCAAGTAGCAGAGGTGTCTTCCACAATTCGCTAACCACTGTTTTGTGGTTAGATATTGACTGCGCTGTTACTTCCTTTAGTGTCTGTTGACACTAAGCTAAATGGAGGAGAACAGTAATATGAAACATTTCACATGTGGTGAAAAGAGCACGTAAAATACTTCCCCAACTCTTCCGGGAATTTGGATTAATTGACAAAACGTCTAGGTGTGCCCCTGTCCGCACAAGTAAGGTTGAATTCTTTTCTTATTGTGCATCCTTTACACATTGCGTGGAAAGGTATTTGTGGGTAACGTAGGATCACCGCCAAAGTTCGCTTTTGATAGTATGTAACTTAATGCCTAGTTATGCATTCGAGAAGCGTCTTGTTGTTAAATCTCTTCTTTCTGGGCATAGCAAAACAAGGTACGTGCAAAATTCTGCATATATATGTACAAGGTCTTGTACATGTGTGTGTGTGTTTGTGTGGAAACCCAGACTGGCGAAACTCCTCTGTATATAGCGGCAGAAAAAGGGCATTTAGAAGTTCTTTCAGCTCTGATTACATTGGGAGCGACAATGGACACACCAACAAATGTAAGAAGTTCTTCAATACTGATGATCTAACTGTCGCTGTATTCGGTTGATTACCCAAGTTTAAATAGGTCTTTAGGTGTAATATAATACAGTTGGTAATTCTGTGAAATCTTCACGTTTCAGCT
Source organism: Nicola tetela (assembly GCA_028565695.1). Lineage (NCBI taxonomy): Eukaryota > Metazoa > Porifera > Calcarea > Clathrinida > Clathrinidae > Nicola > Nicola tetela. The sequence continues at coordinate 7,454 of JAOWAW010075445.1, read as the reverse complement.
AACTGAATGTGATATGGGTTTGTCAGCCAAGTAGGTGGATTGGTTAATTGTACAACTTTGAGAGCGGTTTGTCTGTTTATTAACAAGATGCATAGCTGAACAACGTTAAGGAAAGGAGAAAAGCTGTGCGGGGCATACTTACATGGTTGCTATAACTTGTTCAAGTAGCAGAGGTGGGAGTCTTCCACAATTCGCGAACCACTATTTTGTTGTTAGATATTGACTGCACTGTTAGTTCCTAAGTGTTTGTTGCCACTAAGCTAAATGGAGGAGAACATTAATATGAAACATTTCACACGAGGTGAAAAGAGAATGTAAGAGACTTCCCCAACTCTTCTGGGAACTACAAAATTGGATTAATTGCCAAAACGTCTAGGTGTGCCTCCGTTCCGCAGAAGTAAGGTTGAATTCCTTTTCTTATTGTGCATCCTTTACACGTTGTGGGGAAAGGCATTTCAGGGTAACATAGGATCACCGCCAAAGTTTGTTTTTGATAGTATGCTATTTAACGCCTAGTTATGCATTCAAGAAGCATCTTGTTGTTAAATCTCTTCTTTCTGGGCATAGCGAAACAAAGCACGTGTAAAATTCTGCATATATATGTTCAAGGTTTTGTACATGTGTGTGTGTTTGTGTGCATATCAAGACTGGCGCAACTCCTCTATATATAGCGGCACAAGAAGGGCATTTAGAAGTTTGTTCAGCTCTGATTGCATCGGGAGCGACGGTGGACACGCCAACAAATGTAAGCAGTTCTTCAATACTGATGATCCAAATGTCGGTGTATTTGATAGATTACCCAAGTTTTAATAGGCCTTTCAGTGTGATGTAGAACAGTAGGTAATTCTGTGAAATCTTCACGATTCCGCTAACTGAATGTAATATGGGTTTGTCAGCCAAGCAGGTTGATTGGCTAGTTGTTAAGCTTTGAAAGTGGTTTGTCTGTGTTTCTAACAAGATGAATGGCTGAACAACATTAAGGAAAGGAGAAAAGCTGTGCGGGGCATACTTACACGGTTTCTATAATTGGCTCAAGTAGCAGAGGTGGGAGTCTTCCACAATGCGCTAACCACTATTTTGTGGTTAGATATTGACTGCGCTGTTACTTCCTTAGTGTCTGTTGCCACTAAGCTAAACGGAGGAGAAAAGTAATATGAAACCTTTCACACGTGGTGAAAAGAGAATGTAAAAGATTCCCCCAACTCTTCTGGGAATTACAAAATTTGGATTTCTTGGCAAAACGTCTAGGTGTGCCTCTTTTCTGCACAAGCAAGGTTGAATTCTTTTCTTATTGTGCATCCTTTACACGTTGCGTGGAAAGGCATTTCCGGGTAACATAGGACCACCACCAAAATTTGTTTTTGATAGTATGTTACTTAACGCCTAGTTATGCATTCAAGAAGCAACTTGTTAAATCCCTTCTTTCTGGACATGGCAAAACAAAACACGTGTAAAACTCTGGACATTTATGTACAAGGTCTTGTACATGTGTGCGTGTGTTTTTGTGTAAACCCAGACTGGCGCAACTCCTCTATATATTGCAGCAAAGTCTAGGCAGTTAGAAGTTCTTTCAGCTTTGATTGCATTGGGGGCGACGGTGAACACGCAAACAAATGTAAGAAGTTCTTCACTACTGTTGATCTAAATGTCGGTGTATTTGATTGATTACCAAAGTTAAAATAGGTCTTTCAGTGTAATATATTAGACTTGGTAATTGTGTGAAATCTTCCCGTTTCCGCTAACTGAATGTAATATGGGTTTGTCAGCCAAGGCTGTAGATAGGCTAGTTGTAAAACATTGAAAGTGGTTGGTCAGTTTTTTTAACAACTTGCATGGCTGAACAGCATTAAGGAAAGGAGAAAAGCTGTGCGGGGCATACTTACACGGTTTCTATAATTGGCTCAAGTAGCAGAGGTGGGAGTCTTCCACAATGCGCTAACCACTTTATGGAGGTTAGATATTGACTGTGCTGTTACTTCCTCAGTGTCTGTTGCCACTGAACTAAATGGAGGAGAAAAGTAAAAGGAAACATTTCACACGTGGTGAAAAGAGAATGTAAAATACTTCCCCAACTCTTCAGTGAATAACAAAATTTTGATTAATTGACAAAACGTCTAGGTGTGCCCCTGTTCCACACAAGTAAGGTTGAATTCTTTTCTCATTGTGCATCCTTTACACGTTGCATGGAAAGGCATTTGCGGGTAACGTAGGATCACCGCCAAAGTTTGTTTTTGATAGTATGTTACTTAACGCCCAGTTATGCATTCAAGAAGCAACTTGTTTTTAAATCTCTTCTTTCTGGGCATGGTGGAACAAGACACGTGTAAAATTCTGTATATATATGTACAAGGTTTTGTACATGTGTGTGTTTTTGTGTAAACCAAGACTGGCGTAAATCCTCTATATATCGCAGCAAAATATAGGCAAATAGAAGTTCTTTCAGCTGTCATTGCATCGAGAGCGACGGTGGACACGCCAACAAATGTAAGAAGTTCTTCAATACTGATGATCTAAATGTCGCTGTATTTGATTGATTACCCAAGTTTAAATAGATCTTTCAGTGAAATACATTAGAGTTGTTAATTCTGTCAAATCTTCACATTTCTGCAAACTGAATGTCACATGGGTTTGTTAACCAAGGAGGTTGATTGGCTAGTCGTAAAACTTTGAAAGCGGTTTGTCTGTTTATTAACAAGATGCATGGATAAAAGAATCTTAATTAATTAGAGACGATTTCACACTGTTCAAAAAGACATTTTGACTTTACAGATCTGTGGCAGGACAGAAGGCGAGAGATAGAAACTGATTATGAACAAATGGCGTGGACAAGTGTGGTACAATCTGACACTTTAAAGAACTTAAATGGTTTACAATCACGAATTACAGATGGTAACTTATTCCACAACAAAATAACACAATTATCAAATGCATCTCTCCCACATCTGGTTCTCCTCAGAAGAACAGAAACACTTCCTGACAATTTCCCACAGGTTTGAGGATGGTCTGAACTGTCACTAAGCTGCTTAAATAGCTGCTAAACACAATCTGCAGACGTTCCAGATTGAGACAGAGAGCGGAAGGAAAACACAAGAAGCTTCTTCAACCAACGTTCCTCAAGCAGTTGCAATCCTAACCTAGAAAGTAGCAGGGCCACATCTTCGTCTCGGTTTGCTCTGAACACTGCATGAACACCACGATGAAACAAAGCAAGTAGTCAGTTTCTGTCACTGCAGCTAATTTGAGTGCAGAACACAACTGAACAGCACTCAAAACATGGTGTGATGACTGACAGAAAGTAAAGGCAGCGGGCTTGAGCAGTCAACTGTCGCCAAATTCTTTTCAGGGCTCCTATCCGTTGGTTAACCTTGGAAGCAATGTTGTCCACGTGGTCAGACCATGGCAGCTGGCTATCAAGGATAACACTGAGGCAGCAGTGTGTGGAAACTTTGTTCAATGCAGTACTATCCAGTTTCACACTCACTTCTGTTGAAGAGGATTTTGGATTCAGTGGTCCAATCACCATGAAGACAGTTTTTTTCTATGTTTACAGAAAGACCCTTTCAGCCAATGTGTTCAGCAATGGCTGACAAGGCCTCAGATACTTCACAAGCAGCTTTGGATGGTGATCTGTCTGTAGCATATAGCGTTTTATCGTCAGCAAAGAGAAAGATAGTTGATCCAGACACCCTGGCAACTAATTCAGGTAGATCAGCAAGACATAAGTCAAAAAGCAACGGTCCAAGTATGCTCCCTTGTGGAACACCTCGTTGCACTTCCTGAAATGAGCACTTCAAAGACTGAACACAGACATGTTGTCTGTGCTCTAAGTAACTGGCAAACCACTGCAACACAGTACCTCCTATCCCATATTTCTGCAGGGTAAGCAAGATAGCCTGATGTCTGATCTTGTCAAATGCCTTTGATAAGTCAATAAACACAGCAACAGTGGTAAGACTACTATCTTTACTACGAGACCAGTCACTTACGGCTTTAGCGAGAAGATCCTCTGCAGAGCGGTCATGACGAAAACCAAACTGATAGTCACTCAGGATATTGTTGTCTTCAAAGTATGTTACCAGCTCATCTTCCACAAATCGTTCAAGCAGTTTCGAAAGCACTGGCAGGAGGGAAATGCCTCTGTAACTAGAAGGAGAGGAAGCATCCAGTTTTGTTGACTTCAGAAAGGGCGTGATGTTAGCTTTCTTGAATCTTGCTGGTACAAATCCAGACTTGAGAGACTTATTAAAAAGCCATGCTAGCAGGGGAGCCAATAATTCAGCACAACCTTGTAAAATGTTGGGTGGCAATTCGTCACTGCCAGGTGACTTGTTCTGGGCCATGCTCAAACTTAAAATTTAGGGGGGTCAAAACAGCCAATTTTACATATTTTATATTTTCAAGCTGAACTCCTCTCCAACAAAGGTATAATCAATGACAAGAGAGTAGTACCGGAAGTGGAGGGCCTGCTACTTGGAAGTTTTCCCCCAGAAATGATGCAAATCGAAGATGTCACATTATTGGCACCATGTCAATTGTGCACATATCTGTCTTTTCAGCACACACTTTAAAACATTGGTGATGCCCTTAAAACAAAATCAGCTCGGCTCACCAGGGAGCCTCCGTTCATCCAAACCCTTTGAACCCCCTCTGCCTACAGAGGCCTGTAAGATGAGTAGTATGTGCTAAGCCTTAGATTTTGCGCATTCATCATGAAAAGTCCCCCTCCCCCACTTTCCACATTATACAGCTGAGGAAGGAATTTGCATGGATCTCCTTCAGTAACTATTTGAAACTAACTTTGCTGACTGACTCAGAAACTCAGTAGAGATCCCACAAGTGGCAGATGTTATAACTTAATCTGATGGAGATTTGCATACAGTTCTATCATAACCACACGGCCAGCTATCTAGCTTGGCATCGACTGACCAAGAAAGCAGTCAATATGGGATACGCTGTAAGAGTTGATATTCTGACGAGTCACAATTAAGCAATTTCTCAAAATATGTTGGTTAATGAGCAGAAAATTGAATATCAGACTTGCCTAGTAGTATTGGACAAGCTAAATCAGGGCCATTAGTCATGAATTTTATTTAGAATTTTATGGAATTACATAAAACACTGAATGGATGATATTAACAATGAGAATGCAATTGAGAAATACAGTGGTATCTGAAGCTGACGGCCACACTGCACTGCAGCGAATTATCAACAACTTTTTTCACGTTAACGGTTATTAAAATTCATTTACGCCAACTCACTAAACTTACTGTGTTAAATTTTCTACTCTTACATTATGTAGGCTAAGTAAAAGACCGAGGCAAAGTGGAGAAGGAGCATGCCAGTTTCAAATCAAATACACAGCCATGCATGACAGTCCAGAGAGCAGTCATAACAAGTTTGCTGTAACATCTCCATTTGAAGAGGACACATCTGGCATTGAGCACAACTGAATACAAACAGAACAAAAACAACAACAAAACCATCTACATAAAATGGTAAACCCTGAAATAAAAATATTTTCATGCGGTATATAGTTGGCAATTTTTGAAAAAATGCAAAAAGATCAAAGTATTATGCAAAGAAAAGGGATTGCAAGCAGAGTCAATAATATTTAAAAAAAGGTTGTAGCGGAAAATGTTCGAAAAGCAGTGTGACTGTCCCACATACACAGTCACACTGTTACGACCATCTTGAGTCATCTGCCAAGATATCTGACAGCGAAGCAACGCCTTGACTTTGCAGACGTTTATCTGCATTCGACAGCTCAGCTCCTTTCAACGGTGTCCGGCGTGTCTTTGGTGTAGCTCGTTTTTTCGACGTAGATGCAGGTGTCACTGACTGCTTCTTCTGCTGTCTGAGAGCACTTGTGGAGAAGCCGCTTGGAGGTGCTGAGAGCACTGATGATTTTGCTGATGTCTTTGATGATGAGGAACTTGGAGTTGTACCTGATAACAAAAAATACGCGATGTTAGAGCCTGAGTTGTGGCTAAGCAACATCCTCTGGCTGTTACTTTTCCTAAAAATTTTAACCTCTTCTCCCTTTCTCTCTCATTCTCTGGATAATTAAACAACAAGAAAGCCCCATCAACACTGAGTAAAATGCACAATGAACACAATGATGCTTGAACCTTCCTGACCTGACATCAGCAATCCCGCAACGAACGAAAACATGTCATGTATGACAATCTCTCTCATGAATTGCCTGACTGCCAAACTGCTCACATATTGATGAAAAATGACAATTTTTTATCTTTAGTGCCTAGGGCTGAAATGAATGTGAAAAGTCACCTTCCGAATATTCGTTTCCTTTAACAAACGAATATCGAATATTCTACCACTACATCCTGAACAATCATATGCATGTTTACAAAAAATTTTTAAGGATGGGAGTGAATGTAACTCAAATGTAGAAATGGGAAGTGAAGTACTTGTGAAGAAGAAAAAAAATGCCAACCTGTCCTGACCAGGATTCGAACCAGGACCCTCAGCTTACGTGGCTGATGCTCTACCACTTGAACTACTGGGACTGGCCCACCTCCGGTCAGTCGGGGAGACACTCTTAACCACCCTACCTCTGCTTCACAACATAGGCCTATTCCAGGCCGACTGACTTTTCCTGCTCCCGCCAGAGACTGTCACAGTCGCCATTGTGCATCGTGCATGGACAAATGAACAAGTAGATATTTCAAGGATGGGAGTGAATGTAATTCAAATGTGGAAATGGGAATAAATTTTTCGTTATAGCCCATCAACCAACTATGTACATGTAGCTGTTGAATGTACTTAGAGACAGTTCTGAGTCTTCTGACATTCTATCACTACATCTCGGACAATAACATGTGCTACACCACTCTACCATGTGTAGATCTACTACATTTGTAGAGACACTTGTAGTACTGGACACTCAGCTACTACTATGTACTCTACCGCACCGGCGCCAGCGGTGATTGTTCAGTGCCCACGTAGACTCACCCAGTGAGGAATCTATGGATGAATATTCTTAGGACAACATACTCGTTCCGTGTGAGCCCTGCGAAGGAATATTCGAATGTTCGCAATATTTGTTTCAGCCCTATTAGCGACAAGAACTAAAAGCCGCAAATTTCCACTGACCATGCTTTGCAAGAAACTGAAGGCCCGAATCTGCACGGAGTTTCTTCGGGTTCTTGTTGGTTCTCCTGTCATCATCACTTGTTTCGCTTCCACTTACAGAAAAATCACTGCTGCTTGAATCTGAACTGACGGTGGCTGTTAGAAAACGTGAAGAAATAAGGAGCAGATGCAAAAAGTGCTCAGCAAGATGGCAGAGAGAGAGAAAGAGAGAGAGAGAGAGAGACAGAGAGAGAGAGAGAGTGAGTGAGTGAGTGAGTGAGTGAAAGGGAGAGACATGCACAGCTCAGAAGAGAAGCAATAGAAAGACAGAGAGAAAAAGGCATAGACAGCAACAGGATGTG
>JAOWAW010075334.1:2842-14953 GCA_028565695.1 Nicola tetela | reverse complement strand
AAGGCTGGCATTGAAGCTGCCATTCACACCATGTGGGATGTGTCCTCCGATGATGACACTGAAGCCCTCCTACTTGTTGATGCAGCTAATGCCTTCAACACCCTGAGTCAGCCTGCAGCTCTTTGAATTGTTGCATCCTCTGGCCTCAGTGCTCCATTTTTCTTCACAACTTTTACCAAGGTTATGCCATCATACTTCTGAAAGGCCTTTGTTCTGGAAGTGTCTCAGTGTTGTATTATACTGTGAAGGTACAACACAAGGCTCTCCACTGGTAATGCTTGAATACACTGTTGGGATTTTGCCTTTACTCCAACGTCTCAAGGATCTTGCATTGCATACTCAAACTTTGTACACTGATGATTCTTCTTGCTCGGGAGAACTTCTCAATATCTATTGGTGGTTCTTGAGACTTTTGGAGAGTATTCCATCATATAGCTATTTTGCTGAATCAAGTAAAAGTCTAGTTGTGGTAAGAGAAAGCCAATTTGATAAAGCTAAAGATCTCTTAGCAGCTCTAGATGTGGAGGTGGTTCTCACCAGTTGCTTCTTTGGTGAGTGCATCGGTAGTGCAGACAGAGTTAAAGACTTCGAGCAATTGAAGGTGCAATTTTGGGTTAAGGTTGTTGAATGCCTTGCTCATGCTGCAAAATCCTATCCGCAGTCTGCCTATTTGGCATTTACTTAGTCGCTTTGCCATGAGTGGCCCTACCTGTGACGTGTGGTGGATGGTTGTGTACCTGTTAACAATTACTTGGCCTGAGCCTGGACAAAGGCATTTTCATCAGCCCTTCATCTATGTGAACACATACCAGCTTTTTATTTCGCCTTGATTAATTTTTCCTCATTTTCCTGACTAATACCAATACAACCAATTATTTTCTCATTTTTTACCCAAATACCAATAGCTTTCATCTTTCAATTAGTATTGTTTTGTTCTAATGTTATTCCTAATTTCAGTGGTGTTGCGTTTTTGTTTCAGTGGTGTCACGTTTGGGGGATTTTATGTATGTTTGTTTGTTTCAAGTCCAAAAAAGTGAAGTTTACAAACTGGCAGCACAGAGTCATGTGAAGGTATCTTTCAACTTGAGTGAGTACGGTGACAGCTAATGTGGATAGCTTTGGAACTTTGCACTATAAAGACGTGCGGCCTGGAGGACAAAGTTAGATTCTACCAGGCGTCAACCAGTGAGCTCTATGGAAAAGTTCAACAGATTCCTCAAAGTAAGAAACGTCATTTTACCTGCGCTCTCCGTATGCTGCGGCCAAGTTTTATGGTTATTGGATTGTTATAAATTACTGCAAAGTGTACAACATGTTTGGGTGCAACGGTATTCTTTTCAACCATGAAAGCCCTCACTGTGGTGAGACATTTGTCACACAGAAGATTACTCGAGCCATAGCAGAGACTCATTTAAGACTGGAAGAGGAGCTCCACCTTGGGAACATTGATGTGAAGAGAGACTAAGGACATACAAGAGAGTATGTCAGGACAAACCTGATGACTTTGTGATTGGTACGGGTGAGGTGCATAGTGTACGGGAATTTGTGGAGGCATCATTTAAGGAAGTTGGTTGGACATCATTTAGGAAGGAAGTGGTTTGGATGAAGTTGGCAAAGACAAGACAACTGGAGTAATTTGTGTTTGTATTGATCCACACTTTTACTGACCAACTGAAGTGGAATTTTTACAAAGTGACCCGACAAAGGCTGAGAAGGTTTTGGGTTGGAAGGCAGAGGTTACATTTTTGCATCTGGTGAAGGAGATGGCAGCTGCTAATGTGGAATTGATGAAGACCAACCCAAGTACTTAACCTCAATAGCCAATGTAGGCTGTCTTGACTTTGTTTTCATAATTGCTCTAGCCAAGGCCCAGTCAATGACAAACCCTGATATTTGACTACCTGTATTGACTCCTTTTTTGCAAGTAAAAGACCTTGGCTTCACTGAGGTCTTTTACTCAGTCTATATATCCTGTATTGATCGATGTCTTGGTCAATACAGGATACGTACATACATACATACATACATTTTCTTTTTTACATCCACATGATTTATTCAGCATCAGATACAAGACCAAAGATAAAACACAAAACATGAGCATGCTCAAAGAAAACAACAACAATAATGGTTATATAACATGAGAAAAACCATTAATAATAACACAACAAAGCATGAAAATGAATATACATAAAGAGGCCAAAAATAGTACACATACATAAATACATACCTACATACATACATACATATGTTAGAGCCGAAATACAATACACAAATTCGAAGATATAAATCAAAGAAATTAAAATAAACAAACAAACACAAAACAAAGCTGAATGGATAGACACAAAACAAATTTCATTGAAAAACATGTTTTGTGGAAACAACATTATTGACAAAACACTTTGATAAGGAATTGGTGAGTGGGTAGACAGTCTCATCCTTGGGTGGCCGCAGGGAAATTAGAGCAGGGCCCAAACATACATACATTTTTTTTTACATTTAGAAACAATTTTATTAACACTAGACACAATGCATGACAAAAGAAAAAGACACACAAAGTGAATAAAAGAAAATCACACACAAAATGAAAGATATTCAAGAGAACTGATGAAATTAAAGCCAAACAAAACATTGAAACGAATGCCTTTAAATAAATAAAACAATGAGAAGAATTTAAACGAAGCACTACAATACAAAATAAGCAAGTATCATGAAGAAATGACAAACAGGACACTCAAGATGAATCAAGAAGAGAGAAAAAGAAGAAGAGGAAGCAGAAGGAGAAAAAGAAGAAGAAGAAGAAGAAGAAGAAGAAGAAGAAGAAGAAGAAGAAAAAGAAGAAAACATACATACATACAATGGTGCATAAAGTTCATTGGTTCTTGTAGTCCCTGTGTACGTTGGTTTGATATGTGTACTACTAGCTAGTGGCTATCTGATGTTCTCACTGCACACCATGTACCTTCAAACCCCTCCCCAAAACGCAACTTGTGCAACACTAATAAAAGCATGTAGAGTAACTTACCCCTGTTGGTTGAGACACATAATGCCAATGTACCAGAAGGCGGTGAACAAGAGCAACCTGTTCATTGGCTGCAAGCAGCCTATCAAATGTGCCATCTTGAGGAAAAAAGACCTCTGCAAGAGCTTGTTGAACAGCCAATGACTTGGATGTGGCAAGAACGTCCACCAGCACAGGCAAGTAAGGTGCCTGTAAAAGAAACAGTTGCACTAAAGATTACCTGTTTTACATGTTTAACTTGTTCGCTATTTGGGTCTGCTTTGTGTCATGTCCTCCTTTGAGTTTTTGGCATACAGCATACTTGCTTGCTTGTTATAATTTGGCAAGTTTTGCACAAATTGAAACAAACAATATCAATCAGAAAATTAAAGTGACATTATTATTTTACACATTGCCAACCAAGAATGCATCATAGTGTTGCCCTAGAAAAAGAAGAGATCATGCTGTAGCCTCAGAAAATTGAGTTTGGTCAGAGTCGAATGTTACAGGCCAGGGGATGGTGTAGGTGTCACAGTTAGAGTATTGACTGAAGGAATGATCACTTCTGACTGAAAAGACTTAAAGTGAGAAGCCATGCAGTCTCTCAATTTGATCTGCTATGCAGTCTCTCAATTTGATCTGCTATGTAGTCTCTCAATTTGATCTGCTATACAGTCTGTCAATTTGATTTGCTATGCAGTCTGTCAATTTGATCTGCTATGCAGTCTCTCAATTTGATCTGCTATGCAGTCTCTCAATTTGATCATGTGTATGCTGTTCACTTCCACTTTTTACTTTGGATGGTGGACTTAAGGAAGACTTTATGTGGTCCTACTCTGACCCACACTCATCTCCCAAAGTTTCTTTTGGTTGTGATGCCTATTAGTATTTACATCTTTCTTGCATACTGACTTCCCATACCAATTGGGTCTTCCTGTAATGCTAGACAGCTAGATTTGATAGTGGACAGCTTAACTGAATTCAGACTGGTGTGGTTGCTCTTGTATTAACTTTCACTTTGTAGTAGTAGTAGTAAGCTAGTACGCAGGAAATTGCTACAGAAGAAATGTTTCCTGTGTAGCTAGCCATCTAAACACTCATAATGGGATTTTTCTGGCAAAACATTATCTGTTAACCCTCACGACACAACTATTGCATAGCATGTGACCCTCACAACATGACAGCTGCAGCACAGTATGGGAACCCCATAACATGATGGCAGTTGCATAGTACATGTATGTGAACTTCACAGTGTGGCTAATTACATAGTACGTACACATGTACGTGACCCTTACAACACAGCTGTTGCATAGTATGCAAACCTCAACTAAACGGCTATCGCATACGTATGCAAAACACTAAGCATTACTATCAGCCTCTGCAACAAATCTGTTTTCTTAATATTAATTTGCTGAGTTACAACATGACAACTGATCAAACTCCATGATGGATTGCTGTGATGTGAAGAACCAATCTGACAAAATGATTTTTTGTCATTCAAGGCAACAAGTTAGACGAAAAAGATGATTTTCAGACACGTGCACTTACTCTGGCTCATTGATATATTAAATATTATTAGTGTCACATCCAAACTGTGCTGATCACTGTAGTTGATCTAACACCCGACTATGCCAGTGATTTTCCCAGCTCCCTCCAGGATATGTCTGCTTTTTTTGAGTTTGGTCTTTGTGACTGATGACTGCTCTTGATTGTTATTCCAGATTCTTCCACATCTTATATGGCTTATTATTTTTTTTTGTTGCTAGTTTAGGATGCTGTTTTTCATGTATGTCTTCTCATTGGGTTTTATTCGTCATCTACTTTAGGCCAAGCGTGGTACGTGTGAATTTATAATTTCTACTTTCTTTCTTCTTTTCTGACCTCAGTAATCTAAACTCAGGTCTTCTGTATAGTATACCATTTACACTGGTTGCATTTGTGCATTGTAACCAAAGACCAACGTACTTTCTGGTTTAAGCATTCTTGTATGGTCTGCTGCTGTCAGGTTTTTAGCATGCTTGCCAAAACTATCTCACCACTTACAAACACACTGGTGGTAAATCTACTAACTTCAGAGCTCCCAACCAGTTGATGAATTTAATACTCTCAATGTATTCATAAACACTGAAAAGACAAGCCACATAACTGAAAAGTCAACTCCACGTACACATTTAAATAGAGAGAAATAAGCAGGAAGGTAGACTTGCCTGATATTCTTGTTTAATGACCCCTTTAATATCATCCACCGTGTAGCTATCCATGATCTCTTGTAGAGCCAGAATGCAAGCTAAAGAAAAGGCAAACATTCCCTTAAAGCCAGACTCTGACTACTCAGACTATCACACATAGCCTCAGCAGCTATTTTCATAACTTGGGTAATTTTGCAAATTGAACATGCAATTACTTGTCAAAAAAGATCTACATTGCATATAGTTTTTCATTGCAGTCTGCAACACACATGTTGCATAATCTGCAACTGCAACAATTTCAGGCACACTGCCACCACTGTTGCACTAGCTATTGAACTGTATTACCAGTGGTTGGTGACAGCCTTAAAACACAGTTGGCCAAAAAATTTACACAAGGCATACTAGTGTTTTTAAAATTTACATAAGCCATACAACTAATATTTTTGAGGTCACTCTTGTAGCATTACATTTTGGTATTGGAATACACGGTGATGACTGGAGAGTGGTTTTGATAATATGAAAGAACAGCTGGCAGGAAAATGCTGAAAACAATGAGTGCATACCATGCTCAATTGGAGTGTTTTTCAAGCAGCTTAGATGGCGACTGAGTTGTGATGGTGGCACATCCTGAGCAAGTGTCTGTGATAAGAGGACAAATTATCTTAATTAACAGCTAAGCACTGTGTAGCACAGCTGGGTGCTGCGTAGTACAGCTAACTTGACAATAATTGACACCTTAAAACTTGCCATTCTTGCTGGAATGAAGTACCATAACAAACATTCTCTTGGCCAGCTATTAATTTGAAAACAACGTTTCAGCCAAGATTTCCCTGGCCATCATCAGGTTGTCTGAGAGTTAGAGAAACTGGCTTGGCATTTTATGTACAGTGTGTGAGGTTAGAGTGAAGGTGTTTATCTAGTGAATGTCCTTAGCTTGTAGTATGGAGGGGGTGCGTGTAATTTGAAAAGAGGAGTGAGCATGTTTTCTAGGGGATTAGGAGAAGTGAATGCAGTTAGGGTTGAGGTATCAGGAAGATGTTTAATTTAGTAAATTTAGTCATAGTTTGCTTAGTCATTGTTTTCAAATTAATAGCCCAAGGGAATCTTTGTTACAACTGACACCTTAGTGCCAGCCCTGAAGATTCGGTAGTGAAGAGAATTATTGTGTGCTTGAAGCTCTGTGTGAAGACAACATTCTCTATCATGTAATAACTGACAGTAGAACATCATAGCACATACCAAGATACCTTAGCTCTTTCATTGCAACAACGTAACCAACTTTTCTAACGTTCTTACATTAGCTCTTGTATTAAGCACATATAAACATGAGCAATTAGAAATGGCGGACAATGATAAATTGCCTAGAAACCACAATTTAAGGAATCTTTCTACTTTCTTCTAGACATTCTGCAGGCTTATACAATCATGGTCTCATGGTCAGGACACTTGGCACAACTGTCTGATAATGATGAGCTTAAGATCCATAGTGAACTCAACACTTTGCTTGTGATGTAATCAGGACAAAATCTACTTCTACTAAATAAAATTTGAACAAAACTTCACAAAACCTACTATGGGATAAATAGAGAAGGCCAAAGCAGATGCAGCAAAGCACATTAAAATTTGCAGTAAGGGTTGGAATAACTCTTCATATCCCAAAGATTTTGTAGGACAGTTCCTTAGATAGTAGGGAGGTTAAACCACTGTACATCGCACGCCACACAAATTGTGTGGCCCGTTTGTCACTTGACTCATAATGAATGCAGAAAGAGGCCTAGGTTAAGCTAAGTGTGGCTGGCCCAACCCGAGTGGCAGAGGCATAGTCATGGTGATAAAATTTAGCGCCACACGGCCGTGGCATTGCAATCGCCACAATGCATGCGGAGCTTGTGGCAGCTCACTCAGACAGCCACACGAGTCAGGTAGGCCAGACTTGTGCTATACAAGTGTTTGACCCGTACAGATTTCATGCCAAGTGAGGCATGCTCCCAGACTGCAACATGGACCCTGACTTGTCAGCGACTCACAAGTGGCTTAACCTCCCTAATACATAAACAACCTGCAGACAATACACAAAACCTCTTAGATACATGCAATATATATTAAACCCCCTAGATATACACGAAAACCCTTCTAACAATACTGAAAACTCCTTAGGTACTGAAGTACTGAGATGCGACTCACTGAAGGTATAATAGACAGTTTCGTGAAGGAAACTTATTAGCACAGACTACCTAAAAACTTCGTAACAAATGTTGAGTAAAACAGTAACATTTTAGATGTAGTATACCTGATTCAGTACAAGTGTCCCAGAAGACAGTCCCTTGGGACGCACTGGCTGGTTTGTGGCCAGCAATTTCTCCGAAGACAAAAATACAAGCTGTTGCTCTCCTTCAACAACAGACTGACCTGAAATGAAAAATTTGGCTGTTGTGTGATGATCTTTGGATTCTTCATGCACACATTAACCTAACCACACAACACCCTCTTTCTATCTCTGCATTTATTACATATGTATGCAAACTGTAGACTGTCACACCAGTGGTGGATCCAAGGGGGCTGAGGGGTCCATAAGGTGACACCAATCGCTCACACTTGTTTTAACAGTAAACACTGGTTTGCGTGCCAATTTCAGGCCTACAGCTGTGTGTTAAATTGACATGTTTGCAGATCTACTAGTAAATCTATATGCAGGCTCAATGCAGTTCTTGGTTGATGGTGCATAATGTATGTCTTTGCCATATCCAGACTATTAAGAAAATCACAGTTTAGCCACCTTAATTTCTCAAATTTTCCTGGGTTAAGGTTCTCCAGACTCCCCTTGAAAGTCTGTGTTCCCTTGTTAGCTCCCACCTGGATCCACCACAGCATACCTCACAAGCATATTATCTATTCATTACTACTACTAGCTTTTTGGCTTACCATTTTGCATGTTCTGATCAGATGACCTGTGGAGACAACGAACACTTGGAATAAATCCAATTATTACAGAAAAATTTGCAAGAGATAAGATCAAACTTTGCTAACAAAATATTGAAACAACTTCCCTCATACAATAACTTACATTTCATGGTATGGACTGTACTTTTCTGTGACAGTGACTTTTTCCAGAACACCACTGTTGTGGTTTACTTGATAAACCTGGCAAAAGGAAAGACTAATTCCTTCATCCACACATAAAGACAACTGAAATTAGCCATGTAGTCATTGTGTATATGTATAGAGAGAGTTATAATATGCTAGTGTGTGTACTATGCATACTACGTACTGTATTGTGCGTGTATTACATTCTTTGGTTGATGGTTGCTTAGACTATTTTGCCATGGCTATATTTGTCTTGTTTTACTATCAGTTTTGGTTTTCTCATGCCAGCGTGGAGAATGGCAGACGATGTCATAGAGCTCATCTTATATATATGTTATTTATTTGTGTCCAGCTTTTTGATCAAGTAGAGTTATTGAGTTGTTGCGTACTGTCCAGCACTGAAGTTCTACAATCCTAGCCTTGCCTTCGGGCATCTTGTTGGTCTCTCTGGTTTAGGACAGGTTAACTCTGGAGAAGCTAGATGAACGTTGATTAGACGTCAACATTATAATTGCATCTTCCAACAAATGTTTGGCTGCATCACTCTCTAGCACTAGCCACCAGTCTACATGCAAACACAAATAACTGTCTCCACCATCATAAGTACCTTCTGGTGGCTGCCAATCATTTTCACCAAAGAGCCATGCTCAATTGTGCTGCTCTCTGTAAACGTCAGAGAGTTTTCTCTCACTGCTTGATAAAAAGCGGAGACATTTCCTGTAAAATAAACAGAACAAGCTCTCAATTAGGCAATGTATAGTGCCATGTACACACAATCAGGTAATACATATACCGTCATGTACACACAATCAGGTAACATATACCGTCATGTACATGCAATCAGGCAATACATACACGGTCATGTACACACAATCAGGCAATACATATACTGTCATGTACACACACACACACACACACACACACACACACACACACACACACACACACACACACATGACTGATATGCACTTGGTCAAAGTATCTTTACACCATGTTATGGCATGTTGAAAAGAGGCATGCAACATATCTGTTGTAAGTGTTTGCTAAAAATAGCAGTAGGTGTACATCATGTTTCAACTTAATGACCTGGTACAATGCACTTGAGGGTCTCAAGGGTTCACAGAAGCACAATGAAATGAACAATGTTCATTTGGGGAAGAGGAGGAGAGGTCACTATGGAAAACACAGTTCAGGTTTTGCGATATCAAAACACTGTTGGACTGGATAACAGTTTCTTGTGGTGGTAGCGCTTCAGCAAAGCGGAGAGGCCATAGGCTTGCCAGCTAAAAAAAAGAAGTAAAGTCAAGGATATACAGCTAAGGGAATGAAAGAGGCACAGAAAGACAAAAAGAGAGAGAGAGAGAGAGAGAGAGTTAGCAGGTTTGTGGAACAAAAAGCATTCCTTATGATCGCAGTTCTGTACATACTGGTAATCTGGATATATGTTTAATGATGTGAAGCCTGACATGCGATATGCTGTTGGCTTTAGGAAAGGAGGGGTTTCCCAAACTGTTCAATGAAACTAACATTGCATGTTTGTTTTGTTGGCCTTCCATGAATCCTTGCGATTACCCTAGCACATCCAACTGTGTACACATGTTAATGCATTGACACATTTGGAACCAAATTTGATTAGTGGCAAAGTACATAGCTGGGTTTGTGTGTTTATTGATGTGGAAGTCTTTTTGTGTATACAAAATACATATGTAGTGTAGTCTTTCTATGTGTAAAAATTGAAACAATTAGACTATTTCTACATGTACCTAACAAACAAATAAACTTGGTGGCATTCAATCACCTGGAAAGAGTGGTCTGAATTCAATTTGCTTTAAGCTTCAGGTTCTCTCACCATTTTGAGTGACAACATCCGCCTTGTAGCTCCATTTTTTATCATGTTGCCCACCAAGCTGCAAAGAAGCAAAAACACACAACAGATAATGCACCTTACAACAAATAAACAATTCCTAAAAGTATTTGTGTAATATCCACCATATTTAGAATCTAGTCATTCATTAATACTTAATATTTTATTTTCAAACAGATGCTTGCTAGAAAGCCACTTGCTATTCTAACATCATCTTACACTTAATAGTTAAACACAACATATCAAGAGATGTTTTTCTCCCAACTCAGACCTAGAATAAAAAGATGAGGTAATTAAAATGAAAACAATGACTCACCCTTAGTTCACCTGAAACCATTGCAGCAACTGCCTTCTTGAATGCTAGCACTTCCTTCTCTTCAGTGGAAGGGAAAAACACAGTTGTCACCTGTCCACCTTTCTCTTGCCACATGGAAAACCTAATCACAAAGAGAGAAAATGAAAAGAATTTACAGCCTGGCCACTTCAAATCACACCTTGTCCGCTTCAGAAATTATTTAACCATCCAACTGAATATAGGATTTATTGTCCATGCTTTGTGTAAAATTTCACGGGCATTAAAGCTGAAAGAGGACTTGCTAAGTAATTAGGGGCAAATAGTATAACCAAATAATTATACATGTATCAAGAAGAGCTGGTATATATATGACATCACAGCTGCTACAAATGAAATCATAGGAGCTACCATCATTACCAAATGTAACATCACAAAGCAATAGTCTTACCATTTGGTCAAGTCTGCCCCATTCAAGTTTGACTTCACTATGTTCAAGCAAAGAAACAAATTTCAAGAAAAGTGTCTATTGTGAGAGTTCTATAGCAAGGATAAAGTTCAGCATAAAATTATGCTTTCTTCTGCCATATTAACCCTTTCTTTCAGTCTGTTCCATATTAACCCCTTCTTTCAGTCAATTAGGATGCAACATGTTCATTTCTTATTATTAAAACAACGAGGCATACAATTAGCCAATAGTCTAACAGTGATTTGGTGAAAATGAAAGCTTACTGTTTTGTGAAAATGAATGAGCATCCCATAGAAGCTTATTAAGTTTCAGTTTATTTCTGAAATTTGGTTTGCACAATTTCTTCTCCACAAACCCTAGCACACTTGCTGTCACCAACACAACATTTGTTTCAGCAAAACATTGACCATTAAGTGTCTTAAAATATCACCGTAACACCATGAATACCATACATGTATTGGTGCAAATGTGCCACAATATGTCATAATTAGTACATGCATGAATCAATGAATGCCCACCAGAGCCTAAACTAAAAGCCATGCAAAAGTTTTACCTTACCTGTCACATCAAGATGGCTGGCTGTGGCATGGAGATTGTTAATGGCAACCGCAACTTCCTTTCCTCCCTCTCTTCCTTGTGATAACATCCACACAGAAACCTATCAGGGGCATCAAACATTAACACGCAAAATTCAAAATTAACACACAAAATTCAAAAAGATGTTTGCTTGTTTACTAAGTTTTTCACCCCATAGTTTAAATTTTACAAAAATTTAAACCAATTTTTGACTAAGCAATTAGTGATTGCCATGAAAACTGTGATGGTGCAGTAACCTAATGAGCCCACAGTATCAAGGATATTCAATTAAGTTTCACGTGGTGGGGCACACTGGACAAAACTCATTTGTTATATTGTGTGAAACCTTGTGAGCCTTCTGTTAAACTTGAAAAAAAACCTGGGCTGCCCAGGAAAAATTTCAGAGTTCACCAAGACGATAAATTTTAACCACATGTTTTACTTTGTAGGATTCCCAATACTGGGAAAGAAATTAGCCCTAACTGAGGAGTCTCCTAGAATAGACATTGGAAGCTTGAAGCCTCAGAATAGCAGAAAATAGGTATATCCGTATATTATCCCACTACAGTGCTTGCCTGGGAGGCGGAAAGGATGACACAGTGTTTGTTTGTGTACATGTGTGTGTGTGTGTGTGTGTGT
>JAOWAW010075223.1:0-16423 GCA_028565695.1 Nicola tetela | reverse complement strand
ATGGAAGAGAACCATACTTGCGATTTCTCGGCGCCAGCGTAAAGCTGGCCAGTTAAGTTGGCGCAACAGAGAGGTTTTCGGTGTGTTCCAGTCTGCTCGCAGTAAATGACGGGCTACGCTGGCCTGTACTCTTTCCAGGGAGAGAGCGTCTTTAGCTCAGAGAGAACCGTGCCAAAAAGGGCAAGCGTACTCCATGCAGGGCCGCACGTAGAATGTGTACAGCTTGGCAGCAACTTGCGGTGGAAGATCGTGACTGATGAACTTGAGGAGTCCTGTTCGTTTGGATGCTGTCTGGATGATCTGTTTGGCGTGTTGAGACCACTTGAGAGTGTCAGTGATGGCAAGTCCTAGATGGCGGTGACTGCGGACAATGGAAATAGGTTGTTGCTCTATCGAAGGTAATACAGCGTCCAAAAGTACGTCCTGATCAGTGGATAAAATTTCTGTTTTCGAGCGGCCAAAGCGACCAAGCCACGAAACCGTCCAGTCCTCCGTAAGACGGATAGCTTGTTGCAGGACGAGGTACCACAGTTATCCTGTGTCCTTTGGGTGCTGCTGGTGCAGCAGAGTATCGTCTGCATAAATTTCAATCGGGATATCGAAACTAGACGGTAAGTCATTGATGAATGCGACAAATAGTATAGGGCCTTGGTGGGAGCCCTGCGAGATTCGGCAGTTAATAGGATAAGGTTGAGATACTGTGCGATCCAATCTGACGGAGAGTGACCGGTCAGATAAATAGCTTTTAATCCAGCTCAAACTCCACGAAGAAAGCCTTAAGTATGCAAGTTTCAGAAGGAGACCAGGGTGCAACACGCGGTCAAACGCTTTCATGAAGTCTAAGAACACCGCGGTGACGTTCTTACCGTTGCCTAGGGCTTGCAACCAGTGATGAATTAGATACACTAGTTGAGTGGTTGTTGAACGTCCGGGCAAATAGCCAAACTGGATGGAGACAAATTTCTAATTAGTAATGTACAATAAAAGTCGAGAAGCTTGAATATCGTCCAGAACTTTCCCAATAGCTGGGAGAAGGGAGATCAGTCGATAATTAGACGGGTCACTGGCTTTTCCACGGTTTTTGAAAAGGGGAATGACAAATAGCCTGCTTCTATGCAGAGGGAAAGGTGCTGGTTGAAATGGAAAGGTTGAAAGGCAGGTGATGGAAGGGGTGATAACAGCTGCGCACTACCTAAGAACACGGTTTGTGACAATATTGTCCGCGGTTGCTTTCGACAAAGAGAAACGGAGTTTTCTTAGCACAGTTGGTTCAGCGATTGGTGGGAAGTCAAACTCTGGGTGAGCTTCTGGCAAGGGAAAGGGCGCTCCTGGTAAGTCTGATGGGGAGTCAGCGGTGCATTCTCCGCAAAGTATCGGGCCAGAAGTTCAGCTTTCTCTTGTGCAGAGGATGCCTGTGTGCCATCAGGAGATTCCAAGTCTGGTATTGATGCATGAGGTGTTGTGATTTTTGAGAGACGCTTCGCGAGTGACCACCAACGACGACTGCCATCTATTTCACTGCAAAGTTCTGCTTGTTTACGTGCCAAGTAAGCTGACTTTGCCGAACGAAAGGCTGAAGTGCGTCGATTGCGAAAACGGCGGTAAGCTTCCCAGGCCTCCAACAATTGACTGAATTTAGCACTGTGGAATAATCGCTGTTTTTGCTTAGTTAGTCAGAACTGATCTCCTCGTATCCGGAGACAATCCACGCTCATGCAAATTGGAACGCTCATCTAGCCTACCTCTTGTCTTCTCTCGATGGAGTCGTGTGGCGAAGGACTTCAGTTGCGGGTAGGATGGTGCTCAAAGTAAACAACGGTATAAGGTACGACCTTTCAGGGGACATCGGTATTTTGACGATATTCAACGTTACGACCTACCCCAGGAACGAGGACCAAGGTTACTACGAGTGCTGCAGTTCTAGCCAAGGCCCTTGCCGCGGGCAAGAGTTAGAAGTTAACAGTACGTTCTAATAAACATTTTCCGTAACCGTTTTCTATAGGTAGCATTGGCTTAGCAATTTTTACGTGACAGCAGCCATGCACGTAGGGCGTAGCTGTGAAAATGGCACCTCAAAGCTGTAGCTTTATTATAACACTGTTAGGAGACGTCAGCTTTTCGTTTATGAATTCCAAAACAAAGGGCGAGAAAGATCATCCGCAGTGAAGGTGAAATTAGCCAAACTGTGTCGACTGGGTGAGAGAAAGAAAGGGAAATCACCTTGAAGAGTTTGTTATTGAAATGAAGAGAGAGAGAGAGAGAGAGAGAGAGAGAGTTGGAGAGAAGTACGACAGAGGGAGTGCGTCTGTGAGAGAATGCATATGTGCGCCAGAGAAACAATTGACCTGAAAGAGAGGGGGAAAAGATCTAGAGAGGGCCGGCTGAGGGGAAAGAACAAGAAAGAGAGAAACGATACATTTGGAGAATTAAAGTTGTATAAGAGGATAACGCATTAAGCGTGTGACTTTTGGATTATACGACAGACGCTCCATCACCACCAAAGAACTTTATAAAGAGAGGATTACTTGGCCTTTCCTGGGAAGCACCCGATCACGCTGGTGCTCATGAGATTGCAAATTATCTCATTCAGACAAACGGTCATTGCCGGAGAGGTGCATCAAGTGATAGCCGCTGCCGAAGTTTGACGATTTGTCAAAACGGCATTCGAAACAAAACCAGCTCAACAAGCTTCGATTAGATGACACTATTCGACTTCGACAGGCGCGCACTTCAGTGTGTTAAGGGCTTGACCTTAAACCAACTGGTACGGAGTTCCTGGCCGTTTCCTGAATTTTATCTGCGATTTCATCTCTCAGCGCTGACTGGTCCCATGGTATCCACAGACACCTGGGCTAGCTGCAGACCAGCTGCAGAGCTAGCCAGCTGCGACGTGACACCATCGGGCGCGCGGCAGCGCGCATGGCAGATTCAGCAGATAGCTGGCTGTACACAGCGATCAGTCGCGGAGATCGATACGAACGCCAGGAAAACAAGAATGTTAAGAGGGTCGAGTATAGTATTTCCAGATAGAAACTGCGGCCAGAGACTCTGTACCAGTCGGCCTAAGGACAGTGAAGGTCGACGCAGTCAATCGCTACCGAATGGGCAGTGCCCACAGCGATAGAGTCTCATGGAGTAAGTGCTCACCTAGACTGCAAGATTTGCTATCTCCTGGAACCAAGGCGTTTAAGCGTCGCACTCACAATACAGCCATCATTTTTTTCTGCTTTTCAACTGCTTATCGATAACTAATACATTGTATATTTCGTTTACTATTCATTTGCTATTCATCCTGGCAGGCTTCAACGAGATCACAGCAAAAAAGAAATCTTGGACTTACCGATTTCCCTTTGGAGAGGATTCGGCTCGTTTCGTGTGGTGGGTGCGAGCCTTATCATCCTGCATCCCTCGCCGAGTGAAAATCAGCTTCCATTCACGAAACAGTCCTGCGCTACCTCTTCGGTCTTGTCCAACGATTGACGTCAGCGCAAACGCGTTTTTTGTGCATTCAAATAGTCTGTGCGTCCTGACGTTGTCTGGGGAGGATGCGAAGTGTGCACGTGATAGAACTGTGAAAGCAAACGTCACTGTTTATCGTAACGACTTACCAGTCATGTTGCTTAACCCTACCGCTCCTACTGGACGACGCCATTTTAAACGTAAGGGTTGAACAGCTGGGAGCATTTTGTGCCATCTTGTACAATCTACGGGGAATTTTAAATGTAATAATTTGAGCCTTGCCCATAGAATGTGGTGAATGCATATGCCCATGTCAGGCCATTTTACGACACGTGTGAAATTCATTCACATGGATGCATATGTGTGCGTGCGTACGTGCATGCGTGTGTGTGCGTGTTTTCGATCAACAGTCCACAACAGCGCGCAAGCAACAGCTGCAGCTGTTATCGCAGTCATGAGAGTCACCAAAGAACCCACGGTGAGCTCGCCGACGTTCTGGTGGTTGTGCACTTCTAATTTTGCCTCTCAGCGTTTCTCTCTTTAGATCCCCTTGCGTTATCTCCGCAGTAAAGTCTAGTGTGTCTCCCTCTTTTTCCTCGTTGTTAAAGAAATTCTGCATGTCCTTTCTCAAACTTCTGCAGGAGAAGTTCCAGTCTGTGCTCCGCCGAAACGTTTTCCGAGCATGTGGTACCGAAGAGATGGACAACTTCAAAGCGGACATCTGTCGCGATAAGTCCAGCCGCAAACGTAAGAAGCTTCAAGTTCTTCAAGAAAATTGCTCATCAGACGCAAACAGGTTTTGTCAGGAGTATTCGCTCGCTGCGCCGATTATGAGCTCAGGAAAAAACTTCAGAGATCTGTCCAATTGCTTGGATGAACAACTCGCGAAGGTTAGACTTGAGAACGACGAAGGTTCGCCTGAACGTTCGTCTCAGCTCAGCCTTACTGTCGTAAATCTTCTGGAAGTTGCCTCGCAGGATTTATGGCGTAGAGTACTGTCCACTTCAGCAACGGGTTTTAAACGGACATCTGAGCACACAAGAAACTTCGCTGGCAAGATCAATGTGTAGTTTAGGCATGTCTTATTTAATTAAATTCATTTTAATATCACCGCCTCGCACCAGCATTGGAATGGAATTATGCTAAAACTGCTTTCGCTACGTACATTTGCAGGGCTTTCCTTCAAGTGTGTGCAACTTTTCATCACCGATGTGTATGCAGTCTATTTTAATGATAATTCTAGCGAGCCTCGCCGTGAGTGCCCTTCGCACGCTCAATTTTTTTTAGGATTAATCGTGAATATGCAATCACGTGTCTCGTCTGGATTGATGTCATGATTGGAGGCCTCACCTCCTTGCGAAGGAGAATACGTCATATCTTTGTAAAGCACGGGTCGCCTACTGATCAAGGAGCAGTTCGCACATAGGAGCGGTTGTGCTTGTTTATACATTAGTAATAGTATTACCCCAGGGTCAGTAGAGGATGAAGACAGGCTGCAGGTTATAACTGTGGTGGTGAATTTTATAATAGTTGTCGATAAGCTTATTAGCTACTGGGATGGCAAGCCGCTGCGTTGCATTCAGCAGAACTAGCGGAATGAGCATGTGTAAATCACCTACAAGCGTTAGGCAAGATGTAATGTCGTATCGAGTTTCTGGGAAATGGATATTGAATCAAACTACAAGCCAAAAATTGAACAACACCATAGCCACAGGAAGTTATAACATGCAGTTACATCCCAGAGAACGCCATCCCCTAAGGTCAGCTTATAATTTTGAGAATTTTAAATTCCTCTTGTTGCGCATGAAGTAGCTGAGATAATGACTCGGCTGACGGTTACTGGGCGGCCACACATTTCATGACGGAAACTTACCGAGAGAAATCCATACCAATAGGTCTTCCGTGCGGCCCTGTTCACGTTGAATCTTTTCCAAAAAACAACTTCTTACGTACTGTAAATCATCACACACTGCATTGCATACCCCACAAGCTTCGTAGGGAAAGCCCGAGAAGCCATTCCAAAAATGAGTTGGGTTTTGTGCGTCCGTAAAGAGCATAAAAACGGTAAAATACCCTCCACGATGTCTGTTTGTTTGTTTTTTTTTTCCATAAAGGCGACCATGGCAGGAAGTCGGTGGGTTTAGCTGGGCGAGCTGAGCCGGAGAGATCCGTTCGCTGCATCAGCTGAGACTATCACAGAGTGAATATAAACGAACGGCTGACTAATTCTAATTCAGCCGACTGTCGGACATCAGGGAATTGCATATTGAGACTTGAGATGATTATCAAATTACGGCTGATGGACATAGTTTGGAGATTGTCCTTCGTCCCCACAGACCACACCTCAGAAAACAAACTATACACGCTATTCTTCGTCGACCTGGTCGCTACTGGTTTTACCTCCAAAGACCAAAGCTTTCTTCAAGAGCTCTTAATGTTGGGCGAAACAGCAGGTAACTATAAGGGAGTGTAATGTGTCTACGTGACCCTGAGCAGAAGAAGAACTCACTGCAGCTGCTGTGTCTCAGGTTACAAACACACTTTTATTGCTGTGCATTAGTTGACCTATGGGTTGAGTTTGTCGCTGTCGACTCACTGAGCTACATTGCCTGAATAAGGGGGACTCTATCATAGCAAAAGGGCACTTTACAGGGATTTATTTCTTTTGCAGTCCACTGCAAGAGAATGGGGTTCGCAAGTAGTAGACTGCCAATCATGGTCTGCCAACGAGCTCGCGATAAACTTACTTCTTTCTTACATACGCACACTTCCAGCAGACACCAGTCAGGCCCTCATCCTCCTCTTCTTTCTTCCCAACGCTCCACTGAACATCTTGCTTATTTCCTCATATAACTTGAAGTTCCTTCAAAGTCACTATCCAGGTAACCAAGTGGGTAATAGAGAAAGAACGAAAGGAAAGGGCTGCGGCGCAAGAGTCACGCGCGTAGGCGTGTGCCACGAGAGAAGCGCGTGAGTGCCACGCGACTCAACGGCAGTGCTGAGCGCGCGGTTCTTCGATCATGGTCAGTCGCCAAGCACACCATGGACAGACACGCGTCAGCTGGCTAGACTGCGGTATGGCTAGCAGTAAGTGTCCATAGGCAAGCACGTCGTGCCGCCTGCGGGACCCTTTTGGTAGATTACGACATATCCATGGTACGTGTATGGTTGACAGTTTATCTTGTCATATGAATCCTCTTTCGCCTCATTCGAGGCGAACAGGGATACTTGGCGCACATCAAGTATTGGGTGCGCTTGGATAAATTTAGCGGAAATAGGCTGGCGAGGAAAGAAAACTTCCCCTGCTTAGGGTGGTCTAGTATTCGTCACTGTCAGAAAAACAAAGTGCTCCGAGATTTCCAACTGTCCATTAGAGCGACTGAAGCTATAGCTAAAACTAGGAGACCTTCGGTCGAAACACGCTCCGGGTTATATTTCTCAATATCTGGGATTTTCGACAGTTGGTACCAATCTGCACCGGAAAGATTCCGCTTGTTAGATCGATCGAAACGATCATCGAGTGAATCAAACAGCCTTTTCGTCGAATTGCGATTATGGAGCAACTGGAGGTGATTATCAAATCCCTTCTGACGGAGGATGGCGTGGTGATTAGCCTACACGTACCCGGACGTGAAGACAGACAACGACAGCTTATCCTCAACGACAAGGTCGGATGTACGTCCAATAGCGATAATTTCCTTCAGGAGCTCCAGATGTCGGGCGCAACAACAGGTGATTATCGTGTGTCAGTGTCCATGTGGCATTTAGCAGGAAAAGAGTGTTTGTCGTAGGCTGGATGTACACTATTCGTCGAATTGCTTGTTGTATTGGAGCAATTGCGTTTGACACTAAGTTGTAGCTGAGTCCAGAAAAAACAACAATGAGCGCTTTGGGCTCTCCATTTTGCAGGGAATATTACTTACATACACATAATATAATTACGATAATTTTGCGTGCATGCATGCGCAGCGACACTCCGCGGCGGAGACGTAAAGGCGAGATCACGTCTCGTGGCACGCCACCGCAATCTATGACTTGGCCACTGGCATTTCCACCTGTCACGCGATCTCACGGCCTAGGCGGCTACGTCTCTCCCAAATGGACACTTCTGATTTGGCTGCCCAAAAGAAGCTGAACTTGTCAAGGATCAGAAATGATCTCACCTGTCCGTTTGCCACGTACTTAGTGCACATTAAGTACTGGGCGCGCTTAGATAAATTTAGCGGAAATAGGCTGGCGAGGAAAGAAAACTTCCCCTATTTAGATGGTCTACTGATCGTCACTGTGAGAAAAACAAAGTGCTCTGAGATTTCCATCTGTCCTTTAGAGCGACTGAAGCTATAGCTAAAACTAGGAGACCTTCGGTCGAAACACGCTCCGGGTTATATTTCTCAATATCTGGGATTTTCGACAGTTGGTACCAATCTGCACCGGAAAGATTCCGCTTGTTAGATCGATCGAAACGATCATCGAGTGAATCAAACAGCCTTTTCGTCGAATTGCGATTATGGAGCAACTGGAGGTGATTATCAAATCACCGGCTTCTGACGGAGGATAGTGTGGTGATTAGCCTACGTGTACCCAGACGTGAAGACAGACAACGACAGCTTATCGGTGTCCATGTGGCATTTAGCAGAAAAAGAGTGTTTGTCGTAGGCTAGATTTACACTATTCGTCGGATTTCATACTGTATTGGAGCAATTGCGTTTGACACTAAGCTCTAGCTGAGTCCAGAAAAGAAAACAATGAGCGCTTTGGGGTCTCCATTCTGCAAGGTATGGTAATTACATACACATAATATAATTACGATGACTTTGCGTGCATGTATGCGCAGCGACACTGCGCCGCGGCTGCGTAAAAACGAGATCTCGTCTCTTGGCGCCCCATTGCAATCTATGACTCGGCCACTGGCATTTCCGCCTGCCACGCAATCTCACAGCCTCAGCCTATCAAGTTACTTTTGCCGGTGGTGCTTCAGTGGTGTTCTAGTCCGTGTGAATCAATGGGGTGTTCTGGCGCATGTGTTATTCTAGTCGAAGTGGTGTTCTTGCGAATGTGGTCTTGGGACGCATGTGATGTTCTGGCGTATATGGTATTCCAGTCCATGTCGTGTTCTGTCGCATGTGATGTTCTAGTTCATGTGGTATTCTGGTGTAGGTGGTTTTCGTGCGGCGGTGATCTTCTAGTCGGCGATGATCTTCTAGTCGGCGGTAATCTTCTGGTCCATGTGATGTTCTAGTCCATGCGGTGTTCCTGCGCATGCGATATTCTGGTCTATGTGGTCTTCTGGCGGATGTGGTTTTCTGGCAATTGTGTCTTCTGGTGCATGTGATGTTCTGTCCTATGTGATGTTCTAGTCTATGTGGTGTTCTGGCGCATGCGATATTCTAGTCCATGTGGTCATCTGGCGTATGTGATATTCTTGTCCACGTGGTGTTCTGGCGTATGGGATATTCTTGTCCATGTGGTCTTCTGACATATGTTTTATTCTACTGCATGGGGTCTTCTGGCGCATGTGGTGTTCTAGTCCGTTTGAGGGTCTGGCGTATGTGGTGTTCTAGTCCGTTTGAGGGTCTGGCGCATGTGCTGTTTTAGTCCATGTGGTATTCCAGCGTATGTAGTCTTCTGGCACATGTGATATTCTGGTCCATGTGGTGTTCTAGTCCGTTTGAGGGTCTGGCGCATGTGCTGTTGTAGTCCATGTGGTATTCCAGCGTATGTAGTCTTCTGGCACATATGATATTCTGGTCCATGTGCTGTTCTGACGTATGTGGTCTTGTGGCGCATGTGATGTTCTGTCGTATGTGGTTTTCTGGCGGCGGGGATGTTCTAGTCCATGTGGTGTTCTGGCGCATATGATGTTCTAGTCCATGTGTTCTTGCTTATGCAGTGTTCTGGCACATGTGATGCTTTGGCGTATACAGCGTTCTAGTTCAAGTGGTGTTCTACCGTATGTGATACTCTACTCCACGTGGAGTTCTGGTCCATGTGATGCTCTGGCGCTTGCTCGTTCTGGGAGTTGCCGACCCTAAGTAGAATATCGCACCTACCGCAATCTGACGTAACTTGTTAATTAGGTAGTGAAGATACTTGATTTGGATATACATGTACATTCCAGACCGAGAGAGTAGGGAGATCTTGCATTTTACTAGCAGAATTTCTTGTACTTTCCTGCTAAGCACCTGAGCTGAAACCGCGAATCACAACAGGTTCATTGATACTACAAGTAGTGTCCTGAATGTCCTTCTTTCCCGTAGCGAGACACTGCTATCTGTATGTACAGGCACCATTGCACCTAAACGGCTGCGTCTTGTGTAAACACTTCTGATTGGCTGCCCAAAAGAAGCTGAAGTTGTCAAGGATTAGAAATGATCTCACCCGGTCGTTTGCCACGTACTCGTAGCTCATCAAGTACTGGGAGCGCTCAGATAAATTTAGCGGTAATACGATGGTGAGGAAAGAAAACTTCCCCTGGTTAGATGGTCTAGTGTTCGTCACTTTCAGAACAACAAAGTTCTCTGAAATTTCAAACTGTCCATTAGAGCGAAGCTAAAGCCTTAACTATAGTATAGGAGACATTAATTCGTGTGCGCGCGCGCGTGTATGAATGTGTGAATCTGTGTGTGTATCTGTGCGTCCGTGTGTGTGTGTCCGTGTGTCTGTCCGTGTGTCTGTCCGTCACGCTGCAACCGTTACTAACCAGCGCAGCGCTAATCCCGTCTTTTCCCGATCAAAATGTATGGTAGGAAGACGTACATACTTCAAATGAGCCATGCAGCGCACCTGCAGCTGTCTGGAATGTATGCCATGAACCGAGGTCTACCTTTTGAAATACATCGCCAGAGAAAAACCTTTCCAAAGCCGTGTGAAAAAAAGGGAGAGGGACAAATTCTAGACGCTAGCTGGGCCCCTGAGTGGCCGACTCTCCCTGATTCGTTGTGTGCCACCCTAGGCCTTAGTTAAGCTTGCTCCTTTGCCTAACCGGATAACTGGATACCGTAGCAAAATTAAAGTAAGCCTAACCTCTGCCCGGGCCGACTCTTCCCAATTCGTTTGCCTATCAATCGGCTGTTCCAAATTTTTCAAGTTCGGAACTCCAGCAACTGTCCAAACTGATCAAAGGTTCAAATGAACAGACTTGCTACACTCCGCCTTAGCTACTACCCAGGCCTGGCTTAAGCGTCCTCTCAGTGGCGAATTTTTTGTGTTGGCGTTTGACTTTGATCATTTGGTTGAACTTGTTTTCCTCTGAGATCGATAACGATGGGGAATCCCGGGCCGACCGCTGATTCGATTGCAGCTGCTGCGGTGAGCTCTGCACTTTTGACGGAAAGGGCCACATGACTCATGCAGTTGGATGCATGCACTGCAGGTGGACTTGGTTCCGCCAAGCTTCAACATTTCCAGCATACCGACACTGCGCTTAGTGCACGTAGGTTTGTTTTAGTCGCGTCTTCAAGATCTACATGGTAGACTGTATGATGAGCATAAGCAAAAAAGGAACTCTGTCACTGTAAACACAATTACCACCTCGTTTTTCCCAACCCTGTATGCAATGTGGAGCTTCAACGAGTGCTTCAATGAGGACATCCTCTATACGTAAACCATATGTCCTGCGACGGCTCCATGCACACGCCACTTGTGATATTTTGACTGGGGGGATAACCTGGCATAGGTTAAAATATCACGCGACACCAACACACTAAGCTAATATAGCGCACTGGGCCCAGAATTCGCGATCTCAATGACAGAATGTATGCAAGTGCAGCTGGGAGTAGCAGTAAAACGTGAATATTTTGAATCCGGACGGCTTGCATAACGCTTTTCCGTGATCTGGTTATCGTTGTGCGCTATTTACTGAACATAATTTCAGTCGAGGGTTTGCCCAGAACTTATTGGCATCGGAATTTTGTCAAGATGGTGGTACCACGGGAGATCACTTGAAATGGTCACTCCGAAGTGCTTGTGTCTCCTGACAACTTTGAATGTCTCATGGTTAATGGTTAGTTGGAGCATCTCACTAGCTGTCGCTGCTACATCTCAAAGAGGAAGCAGTTCAGTCTTAGATGGAGAAAAAAGGCCATGCCATGAGGCAGTCCAAGCAGATGCGGTAGAGACGCCAAACTGCTGATCAATTAAGCCTTGAACAGCATTGGTTTTGGGGAACGATTCGTGCAATAGAGCATCATCTGCGCACAACTTTGCCGATGAGGTTGTTGCATCTGTAAGGTCATTTATAAGTACAGCGAAGAGAATGGCGCCTGGATGAGATCCTTGAGGGACTCCAGCAGTTATTGGATGTTGGGATGAACAAATGTTCCCAATGCGGAAGGCTAACGACCGGTTGGACAGGCAGCTACGAAACAATTCGAAACTATTGGCTGTAATACCGCAGCTGACAAGTTTATAGAGGACTCTTTGATGCCAGACTCTGTCAAATGCATTTTGAAAATCGAGAAAGAGAGCAACAAAATTTTGGCCAAGATCAAGAGCCCTTTCTCATTGGTCAATAACGTATACCAATTGGTGAGTTGATAAGTTGACTTCTTGCTGGGACATTCTTAATTGACACAACTCTGAACTTGCTCCGGCAGATAGGTTTTAATTGCGACGTTTCGACAAGGGTTGCCCTTATCTTCGTCAGGCTAAAAGGATAAGACCAAGAAACTGTGCATGATTTTTATACTTAAGCTATGAGAAAAACACGTCGAGGTTGATTCTACGGAATACTTCTCCCCAGTGTTAAATTTAGAGAACGAAAGAATAAACGCAGCGATACTGACCCTGCGATTACTTCGACTTGGTGTGAAATCAAAAAGAATAAATGCGCCGAGATTAATTTGACATTGCGGACTACTTCTGCTTGGTGTTAACTTGCGGTGTTTCTTACCTACTACTTTCTAAGCAAATTTAGCCACAAAATGCTAAGTTCAAGGCTTTTGTCTTTGTTCATCGTCTGGTCTGTTTCATGGAGGCATAGCGCTTCCTTTTTGGCCCGGCGATTCATGAGCTTCTTCTCTTTGCCGATCACTTCTGGTCTGTCCCAGTCGATCTAGTGGCATGTGACCGCATGATCAGCGACAGCAGAGAGATCAACTCGATTGTGTTTTGTATGCTCTGCGTGCTCCTCTGCTCCGATCCTCGCTGTGCGACTGGTTTCTCTTATGTACTTCAGGTTGCAATCTTTGCAGGTCAGAAGACAGGAAGTGCATGATTGGCAAAGAGAAGCTCATGAATCGCCGGGTGAAGTAAGCGCTACGCCTCCATGAAAAAGACCAGACGATGAACAAAGACAAAGGCCTGGAACTTAGCAGTTTGTGGCTAAATTTGCTTAGGAAGCAATATGTAAACTGAGACTGTTGGCTGGCCGATCCTATTGTCGCGTCGGCGAGTTCATCTTGCTTTACTCGGACATGCACTCCACCACATTACTGCACCCACGCACATGCAGAAATCATCCTTTACTTTAAAGAACAACCCCTTCAGTACAAGACACAATGCCGTTTTCGACACCCCTATTGCCAATACGTTCATGTATCGAGATTCTTCTCTCTTTCTCTCTTTAAAACTTTGCATCTTCCATCTCACTTACGCCTTATTAAATCTCGTTCTCAATTTTTACAAAAAGCACGCACTCTCATTCTAACAACTCGTTGTGAATGCATGTGTTACCCGCCAGGTCTGTAAAGCGCAGTGTCTCTTTTTTTCTTTTCTTTAAAGTGGATGCATATTTCACCTTGCACCGGCTGACAGCCATCTTCAAGGTTAATAAAGACAAGAATAAGATAAGAACTATTATTTAAAGTTTTAAATTCTTTTTTTAAATAATGATTTTATGCAAGTGCAGCTGGCAATAGTTGTAAAACATAATTATAGTAGAATTGAAGGAATGGACCAAACCTAATCAGAGCCACAGCACTGAGCCGCATGTATGCATATTCAGGCAATACATGCTCAGATACACGGCTAGTCTGCAACTCGTCGCCGTGCCTTTCCTGTTGTTAATGGCACTTAATGCGGTTATAGGTAAGTGTGCTTGGAATGGTGTAAGCGCCTGAGCTCCTGGCCGGCATTCTGGAGCAATGTCGCGTTGCATCGAGCTGCCCCATTCTGTGCTCTGTTCATAACTGACCTTTCTCAACGTGTGGCCAGTGTGTTTGTCTCCTGACCCTTGCGCCTGCATCGTTCAACGCTTTCTTTGTTCGGCAATCCCTACTGCAGATCATGACGTCAGGGGCAGCACCCCTTACCCCTCTAGTCGGTGCCGCTTTACTCTGCAAGGTCAAAGCCCTCAGGTCTGCTGTGCAGCTGGAATCAATTAAATAATTTAATTGATTCCAGTTGCACAGCAAACCTACTAATTATTAGAGATGTCCTCTGAGTACCCAAGTGAACTTCACACATAGTCATATTAGCTAGGTTTTATTCATAACCTCATTGATTTGCTGCCATCGAATCAGTTTTTCTGCTTTTTGAATCAGCCGGCCATGTCGCTGTACGAGTTCGACTATAATTTATACTTGAAAGGGGCTGCGCATTACGTCAGTATACGTCACTGACTGACGGCGCGATAGAGGCGATCGTTTAAGTTACGCTGGACGGAGAACAAAGACGAGAATTTGGACAACAGCGTTTTCCTTCCAGGGTCTAGCTATTTGGTGATTTTACGTATTGTCCGTGATCAGGGCCTAACAGTGCAGACATCTACTTTGGTTGTAAGAACTGGTACGCGAGTTTGATTTATGGAATATAGACGAACTATCCTTCAATTTGCTTGTGGTAGCCTCTCTGGTTAAAACCTACGCATTTTGGATTTTTCGTGAACTTTCCATTTTTTCGGAGATTATAACATAATTGGTGGTTTTGAAATCCGTGAGAAAAGCAGATTGTGCGTGCGGGAAAAACTGGCAGAAATTTGAAATAGACAGTATTTTGATAAAGCAGCATCGGCATCTGTGCTAAGAGTAGTACTAGTAAATTATGTGATTAAATATAGCACATGCGCACACGACGTCTATGATGAAAAACAGCGTGAAAGGTATAACAAAGAGTTTCTGAGCGCGAGGTGCACACAATTACGTACTTCCGCTGGCCAATAGCAAGAGAAAGACCATTCAAGCCGGGATAATCATAACCAATCATCATAGAGTTTCTCATTTTTCGCTCTTCGCCCAGTAGATATCGAATCGTATCGAGCTAAAGTCACAAAGCCCGCTATGAAGCCAGTTGTGGGATTTGTCGAGCGGTAAAGATCGTGGCTTTTCTTCGCCTAGGCGCTTGGTCGCTGTAAGTTCAAGTCCACTGTGGGGTCTCAGGCGGTGTAAAACTAAGAAAATAATAGCTTAGCATACTAATTGTGTGAGTTTTCAATGCTGTACTACATTCTTCGTGGGTGAAATCATTAGGTCTTTTTCTCTGAAAAGACCTTTCATCGCTGAAACATGGTTTCTAAATTTCTCTGCGTTCTTCTTCCCTTGCCTGTACAGCCCCCGTGAAAGAAGAAAATCGACATGCAGCCGGCGAAGTTGTGTTTGGTCGAGCAGGTTCCCAACAGCTGCCTCTCATACCGAAGACGAAAGAAACAGAAGCAGTGCAGCTTGGCTGGCAGCTCATGGACTAGATTCAGTCTTTATCGGCATGCACAACAAACCTCCCGAAATTGGCTTTCTGTCTCTTTCAAAAGTTCATATTTCCGGTTAACCTGTCACATGTGGACTGACTGTTTTCGTAGCTGAGGTACATGCTCAGAGCCATCAACAACCCAGTGTTATTTAGAGCATATATACAAAGCCAGCAGCAGTAGTTGAATGAGCCTCTACACTTTTTACTGTGATAAGTATAATATAGATGCATTTTGTCTTGTCGACCAGTGGAATACGTCTGCCATTAATAACTTCTATTCTCTTCAAACTGTCCTCCAAGCCTATTTTCTTACGTCTGCGCATATGGAACTTTCTACCAGCCTTCTGGGACTGATAAAGAGAATTTTATTGTACCGCTATACACCAATCCTCTCTTTGACAACTTCATTCACGGTTATCATCTCTGTCTGTTGTACATAGATGTAGTTCTCTATTTTCTTTTTTCTCTCCTTGCGGTATGTTTAATTCTCTCTCATATTGTATGGAGAGTTGGAAACACCTTTGATCAAAGCAAATTAGCCCTGTTGGGGAATTCGGTAAATAAATACATAAATCATGAAAACGCAAATACGTCCAAGGATGCGAAGGCTCCTGCAGCCCATTCATCTTGTAATAATTCATTTCACAACACTGACAAACGGTCTCTGAGCTGGACAAGACTCCTGTCTTTTCTTTAAACCCAATTTTCAGTCTTGGAACATCCCCAGGGTACTGAGGATGGCCCAAGGCCCAAAATTTTGCTTAAAGAAAAGAGAGGAGTCTTGCACTGCTCAGAGTCCATTTGTTAGTGTTGTGGAATGAATTATTAGAAGATACACAAATAAATACTACATCCCTTTCGAGGCTGTTGCGACTTGTCCTTTTGCTGCGTCAGGTCATTAATGCTGTAGAATTACAGACTTGAAATTAAGTAACAGTTGATTTGCAAGCCAAATGTCTGGTATTAGTAAGCTTCATTTCACACTAGAAGTTCTAGCCGTAGTAGCAAAATATTTGCGTAGGATATTCATGCATGAGAGAGTATTCACAGACGGAAATATATCTTGATAAGGCAGGATTTTACTTGATTATATTTAATCTAAGCTCCACGCTTACCTCAGTAATAATCAAGAACCGTTTTTGTCCATTTGCTGACGAAATCTTATCTAATCATGATGTGAAGCTTTCAGGATAATCTAATATATATTTTCGTTCGTGTCTGTCTGTGTGTGCGTGTGTGTGTGTGTGTGTGTGTGTGTGTCTGTGTGTCTGTCTGTAACGCATGCGTTCAAAAACCACTGAACCGATTCGCACCGGACTTGGACGAGATCCTTCCTCAACAT
>JAOWAW010075001.1:0-16423 GCA_028565695.1 Nicola tetela | reverse complement strand
TAGTAGTAGTAGTAGTAGTAGTAGTAGTAGTAGTAGTAGTAGTAGTAGTAGTAGTAGTAGTAGTAGTAGTAGTAAAAGTATTTGTTTTTAGCAAGGATTGCCAGATAGTACAAACAAATGACTAGGATCAAGGCTCTCCTTTGGACAGTAAGGCTAAGTAAGACTTGAGGAATAGCGATTAGATTGAAAATGAACATCTAGGTGATGCAAGAGAGTGGAAGGTGAGACGGAGGAAGTTACAGAGGAGGAAAGACAGCTCCACAGTAGGACAGATGATGGTAAGAACAACTTTAGTCTACGGGACTTCAAACAGACAGGGAAGGTCGACGGTGCTGCGGAAAGAGTAGTCAGATCTAGAGGATATAACAGAGGGCAAGCATTCGCGGAGAGCAAGGGGGCCTTCACCATGCAGTAGCAACCAGGGGCAAAGGAGCTTCTGTCGCCTTCTGCGCAAGACTAGGGTTGGCCAATCAATAGGCCTCAACACATTTACATTAATTTTGACATCGACAGACGACAGTTACCAAGTAGCGATCGTGGAATTGACAATTGTGTGCGTTCCAAGGCGAGGGCATCTGATTTCAGGCACGTGCTCCAAACAACTCCGCCATACTCAATAACTGGCCTTACCAAGCCCTTAAACAGAGTACAGACAAATCTTCGCCAGCCAGTACGGTACGTTACGCGTTTGAGGATAAAAACACGATGGCTGGGTCGTTGTAACATGGTCTTGACATGTATTGACCACTTCAGTGACTGAGATAATGATTAGTCCAATATGCTTCGTTGTTGTTACATACGGCACAGTGACATTATTAATGTGAACATTGGTACTGCCTAATTGGCGACCATTATGGCTAAAAACAACTTGAGCTGACTTCAGAGCATTTAACTCTGTGTTCCAATCCGATGCCCACGACGACACAGCACGCAAATCAGAACTTAGGCGGCAGCACAGTATTGAGCGACATACGCAGCAGTCAGTGTCATACACCAGGGTGTCATCCGCAAACACTTTGCACATAGATTGAATAACAGAGGGAAGATCTCGGAAATAGATTAAGAAACGCAAGGGTCCCAGAACTGATCCTTTGCGGAACACCGGATGTCACAGGCTTCATTCCGGATCTTACATGGGTCACGGAAGGACATAAATTCCTACCTCTCAGGTAGTCACTGAACCAAGGAAGTTCGATGCCAATAATACCAATGCTGGGTAACTTGTGCCGTAACAACTGGTGGTAAACACGATCAAAAGCTTTAGCAACATCGATAAGCAAGCGTGTACAGTCTGGCCCTGTCAAAGGCATCTTCCCAGTCATTGACAACTTCAAGGAGTTGTTAGATGGTAGAACACTTTGGAAGAAAGCCAAACTGACAATCTGGGATTGTCTTGATTGCCATGCAGTGCTCGAACAGCTGTTTGTGTACAAGGTACTCAAAAACTTTGGAGACACTAAGCAGTAATGCAATTGGCCGATAATTTTTTGGGGCTCGAGCGTTCTCCTTTTTGTTTGTGAATTGGCTGAATAATTGAAGTTTTCCAAGCTTCTGGAAAGACCCCATCCTTCAAGGGCAAGTTAAAAATGAAGCACAGCGACTCACAAAGTCCACTAGCACATCCTCTGAGTAAGCGGTGGCATAGATCATCAATGCCTGATGCTTTCCAAGTATTAAGTCCCGACAAACGTTTGTGGACAGCCTCTCTTGTGATCGGTTCAAAAGAGAAGCGTGGTCCAGTGCATTTGCACTGGCGAGGATGAACCTTGGCTGGAGGAGTCCTGTACTGAGCTGACAAGGCGGCATTTAAACAGTCAGCTTTCTCAGCAGCATTAATGTGCAGTTTTCCAGCAGTGTCACATAAACGCGGAACAGTGTCCTGCTGCCTTAGACCACACGCAGCCTTGGCGTTAGACGACCACTGATGAGGTTGGCTCCGCAGTTGACGCGTAGAAAGTGTTGAAGCAAGATAACAGTAGTATGAACGTTCAGCAGAGCGCAATTCTGCAACTTACCAGTTGCGGACCCTTCAGTAGGCGATGCTTAGCCGGTGATCATGGTGTAGTTCCTTGGACCAGCGGAATAAACGATCGCGTTGACAACGCAACCAGTAGAGAAAAGAAGAATACCAAGGCTGCGACCCGAGTCCTTTGTCACAATAGAGCGAGGAACAAATCTGTTGAGAACAGAAGGACATTGGTGTACCAGGTGTTCACAGTTTCGGCTGTGGTAGTTCCGTTGAATACAGAAGACTAGTCTGTCGCGTACCTTGTCTGTACGCATATGTCATACGGGACCTGTAAGTACGGTGTTTCAAAAATTTTTCTTCTGTTTATTTATATCATGCCTACAATGTACTTCAGTACATTTTATGACTGCACTTTGAACTTTGCACAGCGCAGATCTACACACGCTACAAGGTTTCATCATGTTTACTCAAGTTCAAGTTTGATACTGAGGGGAGGTTCAGTGTAGCTTCCCAGGTGTTCTGGAAGTTTTCTGCTTTTCTTTCTTGCGCGTTTTCACAAACCCAAAGCTCTCTCTCTCTCTCTCTCTCTCTCTCTGCCGCTTTTATTTCTTTTCTCGAGTAACCCGCACAATGCCTGTG
This sequence comes from Nicola tetela, assembly GCA_028565695.1. Taxonomy (NCBI): domain Eukaryota; kingdom Metazoa; phylum Porifera; class Calcarea; order Clathrinida; family Clathrinidae; genus Nicola; species Nicola tetela. Next base: position 13,815 of record JAOWAW010075001.1, on the reverse strand, counting down.
TGCTGATTGTCTGGTGAAACAGTGTGAGATTGGGTGCTGTACGTTTAGAACACGTTCAACGGTTGGACAGTAAAGTAGATCTTTACATTCTTTACGTTTTCAGAGAAACATGCCTCCGGAGACTCGGAGAACCAAACGGTTAGAAAACCAAGCCGTCTCTTCGTCCTCGAAGCCCTTGGGCCAAGGCAGTACGGCCTCCAATATCAGCGCAGCTGAGTCGAGCGCACAGCCGACGCGTACGATCGCGAACGATCCTCAAGAACACGTCGAAACAACACCCTTGCGTAGTAGATCTACCGTTGAGGTCAGCCACGTTGCCCATCCGTCAACCAACTAGAATCCTGAGCAGAACCTGGGACAAAGTCGCGCAACTGTCCACACGTGGCCGCGGGCAGCAGAAAAACAACCTTTGGAAGATTCCAAAAGACAAACCCTGGCCCTTGGACCCTTTTAAAGCTTCGATCCGACCTCGCACGTGCAGAAAACAATACCATGAGCGTGGCCTCTCCAGGGAGTTCTTGGCTGTCGTCGAACTCAGCCTCCCGAGCCGCCCGAGAGAAAGAACTTGCCCGGTTAAAATATCAGCAGCTGCAAAGGGCACAAGAGCGCCGTTTGAAGCAATTCCAGCTACAACTGGAGCTCAAACTTACAGAAGCTAGGGACAAAGCCGAGCTCGCGGAGCTAGCCGAGCGGCTGAGTAGCCCCAATGACCGCTGTACATTTGACAACGCTGAGACAGAAGCGGACATTCCCGAGACGCCGTACGCGTTGTGTCTGCCGCCTGTGACGCAGCTCCACACCGACTCGTACTCGGGAGCAAGCGCAGAGCCCGGGAGCTACTCCTCTCGATCAGTAAGAGTAAAGACAGAACCCACGCAGTCTGAAGAATGGGTTCAGCAGGTGCAGCAAACGGAAAAGCCAAGAGAAGCGACGTCAGATGTATCACTAGTTGCGAAGGTCGCGGAAAGCATGGAAACTTTGACCGCGAAGATAAATCTTCCCCCAATGAATGTCACGAAATTCGCTGAGAACCCTGCGGAATACTGGCAGTTCCGACACCGCTATATGGAGATGGTGAACTGCCAACCGATGAGCGAATCGCAGAAGATTTCTCGTTTGCTTCGGTTTGTTGACGGAAGGGCAAAGGGAGTCATCGAAGGCTTTGAGGGAATGCCTGGCAGCCTCATTAAGGCACTGTCTGTCCTGGAACGGCGCTTCAGACAGCCTCATCTGTTCGTGTCCGTCTGCGTGGATGAATTGACAACTGGTCCGGCGGTCACTAAGAGTGACCACCAAGGCCTCCAAGACTTTGCGAATAGGGCCCGCACTCTAGCTATATCAGACACTAGCCATAATGGATTCCCTAGGCGAAATGAATACGAACAATTTAAGGAGGGTCGTTAGTCGACTACCACTTGCCGAACAGGCGAAATGGCGTGACGTGGCGCAGAAGATAAGGGAACAGGGTGGCAAGTCAGACTTCGAGAAGTTAGTGAAGTTCGTTGAGCGTAGGGCTGAAGTTCTAAACGACCCTGTGTTCGGGCAGATCGGGGCTTCTTCATATGCACAAAGAGCTACCGCTAAGAGCACAGCTCAAGTCACAGGCCACAGTCAGCGCATCGCAACTATGGCTGCAGGAGTTAAGCAACAGCCGCAGCAACAGAAGTGCACTTATCGAGTGCAGCGAGGAGCATAGTCTCGATCAGTGCCCCATTTTTACTAAGGAAAGTCAGAAGCAAAGGAAGGTGATAGTTATGGCCAAAGGACTCTGCCTCGACTGCCTGAAGAGCGGACACTTCGTGTCGCAATGCTTTTCCAAAAGAAGATGCGCCGTGTGCCAGAACAAGCATTCAACCTTGCTCCACAGGTGTGAAGCTTCGAGTAGCCAGCAGTCGACACCTGCACCTGCTCAACCAACTCAAGAGGAGTCGGCTGGCGAGGCTTACTGTGGTGCAGCTTCCACAAACACCCTGTCGGCAAGGCCAAAAGGAATGTAACAAAGGTGGCTCTGCAAGTGGTACCGGTCACCATTGTGAACGAAGAAGGGCAACGTGTCTTCACCTATGAGCTGCTGGACTCCGGTTTGGAAGCAACGTTCGTGGCCAAGACGCTGATCCATAAAAAGAAACTTCAGCAGAAAGTGAAGTTCACTGTGGCGTTGTCAACTCTGACGGGTTCAACGTCGCTCGTTATGGACATGGTGGACCTCCAGATTGAACCCACCAACGAGTCGAATAGCTTGCCACTACCATCCGTGACTGCATGAGTCATCAGTCACCTGAATATTTCTCGCTTCGACCCAAAGGAGCTTGAGGCAAGTTTCTCCCACCTTCAAGACATCGAGTTCGCTGACATTGGCGACCAGCCTGTCGATATAATCATCGGCTCAGATGTGCCAGCGGCACTAGTGCAGAAAGAGTGTTGAGCTGGTAATTCCGGTGAGCTATATGCCGTCAGGACGCTCTTTGGATGGATTCTGATGGGAGTCGTCGGCCAAAGCGACCAAAGAACGGTCAGCGTCAACTTCATCCTGCACGGAGACGAAGTTCTTGCGAGGCAAGTAAATCAGTTTCTCAGTCTTGATGGCCTTGGGCAGGTCTACGGTCCCAGTAAGGAACCATCCATCATGGATCAAAAGACCCTCCAACAGATGGAGGTAGGTACAGTTCTCGTCGACAGACACTACCAAGTACCAATGCTATGGAAGTCTTCTGAGCTGGACCTGCCAAACAATTGTACTATGGCAGAAACAAGGCTGCAAGCGCCTGAACAAAAACTGCGCAAGGATAGACAGCTTCATGAGAAATATATCGAGTCTATGGAGAAGCTTCTCAAGAAAGGATATCAGCAAAAGGTGAGCATGACTGAAGAGCAAGCCATCACCAGCAAGACGTGGTACCTACTACACCACGCCGTCGTTCATCGATGCAAGAAGAAGCTTCGTGTTGTGTTTGATGCTGCCGCGAAATTTGGAGGAACTTCACTGAACGATCAATTGTTGACTGGCCCAGATTTGGCAAACAACTTTGTGGGAGTTCTGCTGAGATTTAGACAACTGCCAGTTGCTATCACTGCTGATATAGAAGCTATGTTTCACCAGGTGAGAGTGCCACCTGAAGATGCCAAAGCGCTGCGATTTCTGTGGTGGAAAGACGGGAAACTAGATAATCTGCCAGCAAAATATCAGATGTCTCGGCACATATTTGGAGCTACAGACTTGCCATGAAGTGCAAGCTTTGCACTGAAAAGGACGGCGGGCAATAACGTCCTCAGCTTTAGCCTAGCAGCCATTAACACTATGAAGTGAGACTTCTATGTGAACGATCTCCTGAAGTCGGTAAGGACCCCGAGCAAGGCCATCCAACTAGCACGTGAGCTGATTGATTTAGCCACAAGAGGTGGCTTCAAACTGAAAAAATAGATAAGCGGCTGCAGGCCAGTTCTGTATAACATTCCCGCTAGTAACAGGGCGGAAGTTAACCTCGATCTTGGCGACCTTCCAATGGAGAGAGCACTTGGGGTGCTATGGGATATGGAAGAGGACACGTTCAAGTTTAGCACTAGCTGTTTTGAGCGGCCATCAACCAAGCGTGGCATTTTGTTAACGGTCAGTTCTCTTTTTGATCCACTAGGATTGGCCAGCCCTGTGGTGTTGCAAGGGAAGCTTCTTTTAAGGCAGCTGTGAAAGTTGAACCTAGACTGGGGTGAACCGTCGGCGGAAGACGAGCTTCGTGATTGGTCAACATGGAAAGCTGGCCTCGCTAACCTCGACGATGCCGCCTTCTACAGGTGCGTATTGTTACAAAGACCCTGGGATGACGCCTCAGAGGTGTCCCTCCTCATCTTCTGTCGAACGCTTCAGAGAGTGGCTACGGGGCATGTGTTTATGTGAAGTTTGGCCATCATGGCAAGTCAGTGCAGTGCAATCTCTTCATTGCGAAGGCTTGCCGTTGCACCACTGAGGCTGGTCTCCATCTCAAGATCTACTACGTGTGAGTGTCGCTTTGACGTGTTCTTGAGGATCGGCCGCGATCGTCGGCTGTGCACTCAACTCAGCTGCGCTGACATTGGACTCCATACTGTCTTGGCCCTCGGGTTTTGAGAACGAAGGGACGGCTTGGTTTTCTAACCGTTTGGTTCTCCAAGTATTTGGAGGCATGTTTCTCTGAAAACGTAAAGAATGTAAAGATCTACTTTACTGTCCAACCGTTGAACGTGTTCTAAACGTACAGCACCCAATCCCACACTGTTTCACCAGACAATCAGCACACAGGCATTGTGCGGGTTACTCGAGAAAAGAAATAAAAGCGACAGAAAGAAAGAGAGAGCTCTACGTTTGTGAAAATGCGTGAGAAACAAAAAAACAGAAAATTTCCAGAACACCTGGGAAGCTACACTGAACCTCCCCTCAGTATCACACTTGAACTTGAGTAAACATGATGAAACCTTGTAGCGTGTGTAGATCTATGCTATGCAAAGTTCAAAGTACAGTCATGAAATGTACTGAAGTACAATAAACAGACAACCTGCTCGTCTCTTTGTTGGAGAAGAGTGCATCTGGTCAAGTGAAGGCACCACCCAGGCTGACCCAATAGCAGTGCCAATGTATGCTCTTGGTGTTGTCCCCTACTCAAGTCGGTTGTGACTGATAAAGCTACATAGACATGGTTTGCTGATGATTCCGGTGCAGGTGGAAAGCTTGTAAATTTACGAACATGGTGGGATGGCCTCACTCAGAAGGGCCCATCTTATGGGTACTATCCTAACTCATCCAAGTCCATCCTGCTTGTGAAGACACAGTACTTTGATGAGGCTGTGGAGGTGTTCAGTGTAACTGGCGTTGACATTCGTTTGGATGGTTGCTGACATCTTGGCGCTGACCTGGGAACATCAGCGTTTGTTAAGGGTTTCTCGAGAAGGTGGATTCATGGGTGTGGCAAGCCAAGAAGCTAAGCGTGTTCGGTGAATCACAACTGCAAGCCGCTTACTCAGCTTACACCCATGGACTGAAGAACAAATGGTCATTCTTGTGCTGCACAATGCCTGACATGTCTGATTCTTTGAAGCCATTGGAGAAGGTCATCACTGACACATTTATCCCTGCCCTCTCAGGTAGACTTGTTAGTGATATTGAACGGAATCTTCTAGCCTTCCCTTGTCAGCACGGCGGTCTTGGGCTTGTTAAGCCAACTGAGATGGGAAGCCAGTATACTACTTCGTGTGAAATTACTGCAATGAGATTACTGCACCACTCACTCAACGCATCCTTGCTCAGACCTTCTCCATGGCAAATGTTACAGAAGCCGTCCGTGGAACGAAGATGAAAGTGCAGCTTGAGAGCAAAAACAATGTGAGGGCTACAGCTGACATGTTCGCAGCATGTTTTGCTTGAACTGCAGCGTATTGTCAGTCGAGCTGCAGAGAAGGGTGCAGCTAGTTGGCTAACGTGCAAGCCCCTTAAGATTCATGGTTTCACCCTGACAAAGAGAGAGTTCCGTGATGCTCTTCATCTACGGTACGACTGGTTGCCACCGAGGATGCCTACCTCATGTTCACGTGGCCTTGCATTTTCTGTGACACATGTTCTGTTGTGCTCAATGGGAGGCTTTCCCTCCATTTGTCACAATGAAATCTGTGACATTACTGCTGGTTTGCTGAGGCATGTCTCCAATCAAGTCTCTGCCAAGCCTCACTTTCAGCCTCTGACGGGTGAACAGCTGCGCTACAAGTCTGCCAACACAGAGGCCAAAGCTTGCCTAGATGTCGCAGCTAGTAGCATTTGGGGAGGTCGATTCGAACGCACTTTTATTGATGTTCGGGTGTTTAACCCTTTTGCGTCTTTGAATCGGTCCAACTCAGTTGCCGCTAGCTACATCAAACACAAGAAGGAGAAGAAGAGATTTTACGAGCAGAGGATCCGAGATGTGGAGGATGCATTTTTTGTGCCAGCTGTTTTCGCAACTACTGGAGGTGTGGTGCGAAGTGCAAGTGCGCTTTACAAGTGGATTGCTAGTCTGTTGACAGAAAAGACAGAGGAGCCATACAGCATGGTGATGTCATACATCAGATGCAGGATCTCCTTCGCACTGCTCCGATCAAGCATCATGTGCCTTAGAGGCGCAAGGTGGCCATTTCCATTGAACTCATCACAAGTCAATGGTTCTGCTCTTGTTGCTGTTGCTGAGGTTGGCCTCCATGGCCGGAACGACTAAATATCCTTCTTTTTTCTTTTCTTGCTGCTACATACCAATGCATGCACCTGTACTCACACTTACACGGACACCCTTCGGTGGAGATGCCACATCCAGCAGCCGTTGAGCACCGGCACCCGGACGAGCGGGACTCCTGCTCTGGATGGCCAGCAAGCTACCAGAGGCAGTCACTACCAACCTCTGCCTATGCTATGTCCAGCCCTCACTTGAGTACGCCTGTGCAGTGTGGCACGGCTCGTTGCGTGCAGCGGACGCCATAGCCCTAGAACGGATTCAGGCGGCTGTGACGCGGTGGATTCTCCGAGCAGCATGGGATACCCCAAAAGACACTCTTCTGCGTCACCTTGACTGGCCTTTCCTTCGCTGAAGAAGAGAAATTGCCTGCATGGCGCTTTTCTTGAGGTTGCTTCCATCTCGGCCAGCCCCTCTTTCCGACTGCCTCTTTCCATTTACGAGTACCAGGAGAGCCCGCAACCTCCGCAAGCCTTACAAACTCCTTCTACCGAGCTCTAACACTAGCCGTTTTACAAATTCATACTTCTTCCGATCTTCTCTCCTCTGGAATTCCCTTCCTTACTCCATTCAATCACTGAAGAGTTCTCACCTGTTCAAAGCAGCTCTAGAACAGCATTGGCAAGAATTCAAGTTTAACACTCACACTAATATTCCCATCCCATAATGCTAACTGCCGTATAGCACTCATGCTATTGCTTGTACAGAATACCTCCCTCCCTAATGTTATTTTTCAGTAGAGACCCCCTCGATTAGGGAAATCTTTCCCTATTGGGGAATTCATAAATATTAATAACTAGCATAGCTACCCGTGCTTCGCACGGATCATTGAATGTGGATCGTGTACATGATAGCACAGTTACCCGATTATGAGGTCAGGATAACCGTCATAGGAAAGTGAACAGTCGTAGTGAAGCACTGCATTAATACCGGTCTGCATACGACCAGTCCTCGCGCCTGCGGCGCTCGGGCCCACCGGTGTTTGCCGCTACGCGGTATCGCCCTCGTACTCGTGTAGGAACCTATTCTTCCATTTATCTTCCGTTGGTCGTGCAATTGCTCTTTCAGCACGCCGTTCCAGGCGAGCTCGCCTTTGTTCCCCACACTCAAGACTTCGTGCAAGCGCAGTGCTTTCACGATCTGCTTCAAGGCGAGTTCCAGACTGGTTGCATTGTACAGCAGTATTATACATTTGGGAAAGTTGGCAAACGGCACATTTGTTTATGTGTGGCGTGAGATCACGATCACAGCTGCAGCAGCATGCAGCACTGCGACATTGTCGCAATTTCTGCGCCCACTGGCTGCGGCTGCATGCAACAGTGCGACATTGTTGCAGTGAGTTCGCGCCCATTGGCGACTGCCACGCATTGTCTACATGTAGAGGTGTGAACGTTGCGGTATCAGGTCTATGAGACCGAACAAATGCATGGAGCGCTGGAGTCGGCGTAGGCCATGAGAAGATACGCTCGTCGGCGTTTGGAAGGGCGATTTCGGGGTTTTCGAGGGGGGTAGGAAAGTTCAAAATACAATCATGACACGTCCGAGATGTTGAGGAAGGATCTCGTCCAAGTTTAGTGCGAATCGGTTGAGTGGTTTTTGAACACATGCGTTACAGACAGACAGACACACAGACACACAGACTTACACACAGACACGGACGAAAATATATATTAGATAAATAAATAAATAAATTATACACTTCCAGGATGTACTTACACCCATATGCATTCACACTGATGCATGCACCTCATACATATGTCAAGTACGCATTACGCATTCTACTAATTCATTTTCTTCTTTCTGTATGTATAATGTACTTTCGTACAGTGTGTACAATCTAAAAATAAAAAATTTGGGGAGAGTTTATATAAATAAACAAAAGAAAACACCATACGTACAAGTCCCGTATTACATATGTGTACAGGCAAGGTACGCGACAGTGTGGTTCTGGTTGCACTCACAGACAGCGCTGCAGCCTAAAACGTCGTTTCCACGCTTATGTTGCTCATCGAGTTGAAGAGATTTGTGAGGTAACTGATCATCGACAGGGGAGGCGTTGCCCGGGGACGCTAAACCCAGTGGACTATGTGTACCCTGGTTTGTCAGCGGCCAAGCTTAGTCGAAGGAAGGACTGGTGCATCCGACCAAGTTTCCGGTGGAGTTCAGAGGAGGAATGACCAAATGCCCAAATTCAGGAGCCCATACCAGATGATCCCGAGGTGAAGCTGGAGGTGCACACAATGACAGTTGATGCATCAAATCAAGACCATAAACTAGAGGAAATGTTCAACTACTGTGACTCCAGAAAAAGGCTGCAGAGAGGCGTCGCACGGTTGTTGCGTTTGAAACTGTACCTGGATAAGGGCGAGACGTCGCCATTGTCCATCGGGACCATTCCTGGATGAAGAATTAGTGCAAGCTGCACATTTCATTGTTGGTACGGTACACAGAGTGTTCTTCCCATTGGAGGTAGAAACTTTGCGCTGCGGTAAGCCAGTTACTTCTGGAAGGATCTGCGACCTGAAGCTGTACTTGCAAGACAACTTACTTCGTGTTGGTGGATGACTCGACAGGGCTGTCATGTTGTCAGAAGAAGCATGACACCCAGTAATTCTACCAAGTTGCCATGTAAGCAAATTGCTCGCATGTCACGTCCACCTTCAACTGGCACATGCTGGAAGAGAGCAAACACTGGCAGAGACTAGGTCAAAGTTTTGGATGGTTTCAGCTTTTTTTTCTCAGGACAAAGCGTCATAAAAGCGGTTGTGAGGAGCTGTATTACATGTAGCAGAGCACACTCACGCTCTTGGAAGCAGGAGATAGCCCCACTTCCTGAGGTTCGAGTCACTGCTTATCTGCCTGCATTCTTCAACACAGGCATAGACTACTTTGGACCTCTTCACGTAAAGTCAGGACCAGGTACACAATTGCAAAACGTTGGGGGTGTCTTTTTACATGTCTGTCATGCTGAGCTGTACACTTGGAGGTAGCACCATTGCTAAGCACAGATGAATTCATCATGTTTCTACGGGTGTTTGTTAGTCGACGTGGAGCACCATGGGAGATTCGTTCCAACCATGGCACTAACTTTGTTGGCGCTGACAACGAGCTTAAAAGAGCCATTCAAGACTGGAACCAAGAACAAATTCTTTCTGAGCTGCAACAGAAGGGTATGAAGTCGGTCTTTCGCCCTCCCGCTGCCCCACGCACGTCTGGTGTGTGGGAGAGGTTGGTTGGGCTTACTAGGTGACATCTGCATGGCATTGTTGGGAATGATTTGGTTTCTGAGTTCGTTCTGCAGACAGTGTTTACAGAGGTCGAAATGGTTCTGAACAGTTGCCCATTGAGGCCAATTTCAGAGGACCCATATGATTTGGAAGTGTTGACTCCTAGTCACTTCCTCCTCCAACGACCCGCTGAGCCTCTGCTAGATTGTTCATTGAGTGAGATATTTACTGCCACAAGTGGCGTCCAGCTCAATACCTTGTGGATTTGTTTTGGAAGAGATGGATAAAGGAATATCTTCCCAAGCTCCAGTTAGGCAAGCGAAGCCAGCCTTGTCAATGCAATCTCTGCATTGCAGACTTAGTACTCATAGATAAAGACCAACCACGTGGACGTTGGCAGCTTGGTCGTGTTACTGAAGTTGTGCATGGCTATCATGATTTTGTCAGGTCCACCTACATCAAGACCGCCAGCGGAATCTTGCATTGACCTGTTTAAAAGTTATGCAGCATTTCCCTTTTATTTCGTAATTCTCCAAACATGGCAGTTTGTAGGGGCTGGGATGCCATATACCTTGCCTGTACGCACATGTCATATGGGACCTGTATGTACGATGTTTTCTTCTGTTTATTTATATCAGCTGTACTATGTACTTTAGTGCATTTTATGACTGTACTTTGAACTTTGCACAGCGTAGATCTATGGACGCTACAAGGTTTCATCATGCGTACTCAAGTTCAAGTTTGATACAGGGGAGATTCAGTGTAGCTTCCCAGGTGTTCTGGAAGTTTTCTGCTTTTGTTTCTCACGTGTTTTCACAAACGTAAAGCTCTCTCTCTCTCTGTCGCTTTTATTTCATCTTTTGAGTAACCCGCACAATGCCTGTGTGCTGATTGTCTAGTGAAACAGTGTGGGATTGGGTACTGTAAGTTTAGAGCACGTTTGAACACGTTCAGCGGTTGGACAGTAAAGTAGACCTTTACAGCTGTTGAAAGGATCTCAGGAGCACAGCAAGCGTCATGAGTGGGCAAAACCAAGGCCTTGAGCTGCCTTCCGGAAGATAAAGTAATCCTCCACAATCTTCCTTGCACAGAAACTGATTGCTGACTACAGTTTTTGCCCCGCGGTCAAATTCTGGCGCAAAATGGTGGCATGCGAATTGCGCAATTGCGCAAAGATCTGTGGGGCCCTACTCTTTCTTATCTACACGTTCGACCTCGCTAGGCCTTCTGTTGTTCCTCTATGGGCACCAGCAATATGGTTGCAATTCGTGGACTACACAGCTGTTAACAGCTGTCAACCGCGAAATCCATGGAAGCAGCTTAACACCTCCAGGTCGCAGTAACAATGGGTTTATGACTAGCATTCAAAGGCGATGTTGTTTCTGATGAAGGTCCTTACAGTTGGACCGACATGTCAAAGCTGATAATATTGCTTGTGCGGGTGATACTTTCATGTAAGGGAGTTATTGCGTACAACCTTGGTCATGGGCGATACACAACGAGAAGCTAGTACATACAGGCTATACTATCATCATTCTGTTAAATTTTCATGTATACAGCACACTGTCACATTTGGCAATAATTCATTTACACGGCACACAATTGGAGCTAAAACCACAAAGAAAACAGTGATGGAGGCCGTTTACCTGTATCATAGCTGTGAGGCCATTGAGTGGACATACAAGATTCGTTAACCTTAGTTACTAGTATATGTGAGAAGTAAAACGTTCAAACAAGCAACTGATTTGCATTGTGATCGCTTCGGAGAAAGACGCGTAGTTACCATGGTACCATGATTCAAGTAGATAAAAAAATGGCTTGATATCATATCAAGAGAGAAAAACCTGAGTGAGCTCGAGAAGAGATTAATCGGTACAATTAAAAAAATTCAATACTGAGGATTATTATTCTTTATCGTAGTGCTAATAGTTGCATGCTGGTGAGTGTTACCGGTCTTATTCAAGTCTACAATCTAGCTCAGTCAGCTCCACAGCTTTCATCTTGGCGCAGTAAACGGCGACAGCGGCTCAACAATTTCTAGCGATCCTTGCGGCAGTTGCTGGAATAGTAACACACGTTCTCGCCTTCTGGAGGGGCGATCTGAGGACAATTTCGAAGGGCTCGCCTGAGGCGTACGCGGACTCTCTTCCAACCTGCATGCTAGATCCTCCTGGCTTCCAAGGTGGCGTTCCTTTTGGTGCCCTTGGGTTGAGTTGTCAGTGACCTGTACGGGTTTTTTCCTCCTTGGCGAACAGCCAGATATAGCAGAGGTTATCAACGCCCAAAAGCGCGCCAGATTATTTTCTGCAGCGGGGGTAGAGGCCCTGAATAAGGAGAAAACAAGCGAGTTTAGTTTCCGTGCGACAACTGTGAGAGCGATACTGCTATGTGAATTGAACGTTAGCCCGTCAGAGGTCCGCGGTCAGTCTTACAAAATCCCGTAAGGATCTATACATGTACTGTTAGCACGCAATGCGAACAGCCGACAACAGCACCCTGAACTGTTTAGCGTTCGATTCAAACAGCAGCACTCGTACTCAAGACTCATTCCAGACAGATGGATACATAATATTGGTTAGTCAAGGTCATGGGAATAGTCGTGCAGTGTACATGTATGTGTTTAAAACGCCATCACTCCATGTTTGCGGTCAACACCACTCGCAAAACAATAATGATAAAAACAAAACATTTTCTCATATTTTACTCCGGCTGGGAGCGCACACCGGACTTGAACCTGAGGCGACAAAGCGCCTAGCCGAACGAAAACCACGCGACCAATCCGTCAGTTCATTAAAACTGGATTCGTGGAGCGCTTTGTGACTTTCGCTTCGACACCGCTCCCAGCCGGAGAAAAGAGGAAAAAATTGATTGCTTATGATTCTCCCGGCTTGAATTATCTTTCTCCAGTAATAATGAAAAGTACTACTGATCAATCGGCGGCAAGAATGTACATGCACTTCAGGATAATTGATCGACATATCAAGAAGTTAGTATAGCGCGGAACCACTTTGACGCCTAGGCCGGAATTTCATTGTTCCATCAAGTAGCTCAATAAACCATTGTATCACCGTTGCATGATACTTATCGCGCAATAGAGATCTACTTGAAGCATTCACGCTGCGGTTTAGTGAAGCCATAAGACAATAGGTAGGACCACAATGGGCCCATTTGAAGAAACAATAGACGTGCCGCTAGGTCAAAGAGGGCGCATACGCGAACCTTCCTAACCCTGCCAGAAAAGTGGCCCAGAACTTCTTGATATGGATTGAAATCTAACATACCCAGGATCGTCGGCGAGCTTGTCTTTGAGAGCTTCACTTACTTCTTGTTGCCCATTGCCGATTCGTCTTGTTCGCCATTGTCGACATTCCCAAAGTCAACGTCTCGAACTAGTACTGACGGGCCGATATCAGAGGACTGAGAAACCGGTGCCTTGCTCGCCGCCCGAGTATCCGCGCAAACAACAATTTTGGTCACGGGCTGTGTCCAGAACACACCGAATATCGACGCTCCCGATCCCGTCGAGTTTTCAGATAGATTATCAGTGGAGATAGAAAATCCATATGCATACCGCAGCCACATCTTCACCGGCAAACAGCCGCCCGGAAAAGGTGTTACTTTGGTTATGCCTGGCGTTGTGATCACCCCGGAACTGGAGAGATGCGATGTTGAAGGCAGAACGACCCGAATGAAAGATTTCCTTGCGTTCTTCTGTGGTCTTAATTTATAAGCGCGGGAAGGCACCCTCAATAGTGTCTACTCGTCAAAAATCATTGTCAATGCACCCGGCCGCTAGGTCAAAAGTGAGGACCCGCGATTATTCATGCATGTTGGCATTTGAATCGCACTTTCAGGGTCGCAGGTCCACCATCTTGTGTCACAGTGTGTGGCAGTTCGTCTGACCCCCGAACTACGATTTCAACGGCACTGCGGAATCCACGTGATCGCTCTTGACCTCATAATGGAAAGTAACTCATCAGACCGTCAGGCAGCCGGTGACTAAGCAGTCCAGTCCTATTGTTTTCCCCAGCCATCGTATTGAGGTGTTGCTCCCTAACCGTAATTACGTCAGCGGGGAATCGAACAGACGGGGACAGAGGCGTGTACAGGTCAGGCCGGGTGGTAACTGCTTGGTCAGTGCGCCCTGTCCATGCGGAACGGTGCGCGTGAGTGCCCTGACCTGCCCTTGCCACCGGGTAGATCGCTTGACCCCCTCTTTGGAATGTAAGGCACTGCAGCACCTACGTTCGCAAAGACCTGAGTTATAATTTTAGGCCAAGGTTTATATTATCAATCCATATTGGTTGGCTGCTGTTACCGCCCACCGAATTCCGCAGCAACTTTTTATGATCGCATTGAAGCAA
>JAOWAW010074668.1:0-16431 GCA_028565695.1 Nicola tetela | reverse complement strand
GGTGCGAATCGGTTCAGTGGTTTTTGAACGCATGCGTTACAGACAGACACACACACAGACAGACCCACACACACACACACAGACACACAGACACGAACGAAAATATATATTAGATGTGGGAACCGTAATCCAAAGCCTCGTACTCGGACCGGACAGGTCTGCATCCCGCCCTTGCGCTTACGGCGCTCTGGCCGGATTTGCCGGTCAGGCCCTTGTACTCGTGTTGGATTACGTTTTTCCCTATAACGGTCCACCGCACCCAAAGAAGGATGTTGTGAACAATACCATGGCCACGAAGGTCGTGGGAACCACAATGGTCAAAAGGTTGAGGGAACTACAATGGTCAAAAGGGCATCCATGTTGTTACCGCAAACAAAGGTTAGTGGTGTTGAAAACAAAACACAAAAAGGACATAATCACTCCGTCTTTTTCTTCCACTCACCAAACTTAGGGGGCGCGGGCGGAGTCGCCGCTCTCCAGCAGCGTTGGTTTCCTGGAGTGGTCCGCAAACGTATTCCAAGACAGGACACCGGTGGATTTCATCTTTATGAGGTCGTAGACGAAGACGGAGTGGTCAAAGGGCGCTTTTTGAATGATCATCTTCAACCAAGGGACGTGGCCTCGCCAGAAGAGCAGGAGATGGTCGTCCATAATCAAGTTACGAGCATTCCCTGGTATCAGCAGCCAGTATCCGAGAGCTGGAGAAGAGGACCAGTTCCCGGGTCTTATCGCAGCAGAAACACCGCCGCACAGGCAACCAATCACCGTTACGTGTGTTTTTAAGCGGAATGCCTAAGTTCATCTCTTTGCATTTTCACTTTATGCTTGCTTTTACTTTTACTTTTAACCATGCTGAACTTGATGTGTACACTATACAACCTGATGTTCATGTCGAATGGAACTGTTGACCTCTGCACATCGACCTACATGGTCATGGTATTGTTTACATCTTTCTTTGGGTACCGTGGACCGTTATAAGGACGTGGACCGCTATAGGGAACTGGCCTGCTATAAGGAACAACATCTATTTTTATCATTATGTCATATTCAAATTTAATCGTCACACCCTCCATGATGGCCATACATACTACTGCCTGATTACCATAGTTTTTATGCCACTTCTGCCTTTTCGTCTAATGAGCTATTTATAAAATTACATGCATTTAGCATCGAGCGAGTCATTCTGGACGGCTCTTTCTCAGTTGGAGCAAGATGGTGATCCACTGTTGCCCTGTTTATACTGACGTAAAGTAACTGTACAGGATTATACTGTCCGGTGGTGCATGCACAAGCAGACAGATCATGAGAGATGCTCAGGTGAGCAAAGTCACTGTAAGAAGTAGAAATGCACTAATTTGAGAAATTCAAAGTCTCCGTATCAGAACTGAGCACCTGTGAGTCCTAATGATCTGCACACTTTAGATCACACTGCAGGGGAGTACACCATTACATGAATTATGAAGAATATTTATTGGCAGAACCATCGCTGAAACCACAAAATTGCAATCCATCTTCAGTTCAACAAATGATAAAAAGTAGCACCAAAAATACTTAACTCAGTGAGAACAATGAAGAAGCACCAGTGCAAAAACAGGGAAGACACAAGCAAATGTTGTAACTTAATGTTACCTTTCACTGTTTTAAGATCGATCAAAAATATTACAGTGACAAGCACCGGCTATCTTATTTGTCTTTCGAGGAGCTGACAAACTAAACCCATTGCTCTGCAATTGATCATCATCATAACTTTTCCATATAAAGCACGAGAATAACGGGGAGATTTTTTATCATCAAAATTCTGGATGTAAAACCAAGGCAAAACATTTCGATAAAAGCTAATATTTTTCTACCTTCCAGTTCATTGTCTTTGTTGCTTTCAATCTGTTCACCAACGTCTGTCATTAATTTGATGCAGATTATAAATCCAAATGTCTAGGATTGGTGTTCTGGTGTCCAAGTAGTGGCTGCTGCAGCTGCTCACTGCCGTCATCAAAGTCAAGTGTAGCTATGGGATGCTTGGCCCTTCGCCTGCCACTCAAGCGCTTGCCACATGCCATGATAAAAGCAAGGGCACACTTACAAATGAAAAGAATCCAAAACATTGTCAGAGGTGCCCATAAGAGGATGTATAGCATGACGGCACGCATGTCACCGCTGTTGCTCTCGCCCTCATCATTGAAAGCATAGGTGCTGATCAATCCAATAATTATCATGTCAAGAAGAACAGCCAATTCCAACACGTTACAAAATGTTCCTATCAAGCGGCGTTTACTTTTGATGAGCGATAGTGGTATGGTAGCAAAGGCCTTGTTGTTCAGTTCATCATGATCATCTTGTGATGGTGAGCGGTATGGCCGATAGTATATATGAATGACTAGAAAACTGAGGAGACCAAAGATTTTGAGCTGCTGTTGAAGCCATTTTGGATAGGCATAGCCATTAGGAGTAACATAAATAGCAATAATGACAATCCGTCGGAACAGGTCCCAGCCCCAGCTCCACCATGCACAGCTCCACCCTGCACCCCTGATTGCTTGGTAACTATTCGACTGAGCACTTGTAAATCCGGTCTTCAAAGTTGCTGATAGATTCTCACTAGAACCTGCCCAGTGGATCTTCCATTTTGAGCACATTCTATTTCTAGGGAAGCACCTTGGTATAATTGTTTTTGGCAGGAAAAATGTTAAAATGAGTAGGTCAAAAGCAAGCAGAATGATTGCAATGATCACCGGTCTCAAATGATTCCCTGAGAAGTGCTCCATGTTACCGTCCCACGAGAAGACAAGTCCATGCTGAAAGCACAATGAAAGAGAAAGGATTAGAAGATCACAGGAGGTTCTCATTCTTTCATGGGCAGATATGCGGGTTCATGCATTGCAGGTCATAATTCAGAAGTATTGTCCATTTCAAAACAATAGAAGTCTGGTTCTTTTCGTTTTAATTTTTTTTTCACATTTTCCTCTTTGCACACAGAATTTTTTTCTCTGACCTCTCACACGGCCATATGCAGCAGTATGGACATGGCCCTGCCACGGTAGGTACAGTATATCCAGTTACCTGGGGAAAGGTCCCAACCTTGGTTGAAAGTGAGCACCTGAGGCAGGTTTAAGCCTGCAACAAATCTCCACCTCCTGAATAGTATTAGGGTGCACTACACCATGGACATGGACCACTGAAGCTGGTACAGCAAGGGAAGGGCAACAAATGTGTTGCATATTCAAAACACAAACCCTAAACACTGAGGATGTATACTGCAAATCGCCAAGACACCTAACCTATGGCAAGTCTGTCGGCCATTAAGAAGTAATTATGTTTTTCCATAAGGAATGAATTTGTAAGAAAACGCTCATGTAACTTCTGTGCTGTAGCTATAAAAAAGCAAACTAAACACTGTCATTAGAAGACTGGGTCTTGTGAGTTCAAGAATTTTGAAGTGATTCTATTTTCTTAATGAGGTCTTTAATAATACTATGCCCGCAGTGCTCTTATGTTGCTTAGGGAATCATTGTACTTACTCATCTTGCCATTGGGTGCCGTTAAAAGTGCAATCAGATTTTTTTATCCAAAACCTTGTTTGAAAAAATAAAATTTTCCACGATGTCTATGCTAATGAAACTTTTGGGAATCATTCCTTTCATGATTATAAATTCCCCAATTAATATTTTTGTCTGGTTTGTTTCCATGGTAACACAAAACTTGCACATTTACAATGTAAACTCCATGTTCTGATCCAAAATAATTTGCTATCAGTTATGTCCTAAAGGAGTGGGGCCTAAATGACGTTTTTTTAGAGAAACAGTATTTTTCTTTTATAAACTTATTACAATAAAATCAAATGTAAGTGGCAAAAATATATGTATTGCTGTCAACCTTAAATGTCAGTTGCCTGGTGATTTTGCACATGTGCGCGTCGTTCCCATGGCCGCACCATGGGAAGGGACAGCTTCGCGATCGTGATGCACTGGCTCATCTGGTCGGCCTGTCAATCGATTGAGAAGGCCACAAGGAAGCTCAATCGAAGACGTGAATACCCTTGTCAGTTACTGGGAAAGCAAGATCTAGAAGGCGCCCTGAGCAATGGAATCTCTGGAATCAAATAAAGAAAATGTGGCATCACCTGCCAAGCGAGGAGAAAAGCAGGCAGGTGCAGGTAGGCTGTGTAAGAAACAGAAGAAGAAGCTGAGATCGTTGGCTCCTCTCCTTGAGTCAGTGACGGGCGAAAGCAGTGCTACCAAATCTTTGCCTGACGTGCCTTTGCCTGTGACATCACCAGCTGCGTTTCATCATCTGAAACGCGGAGTGCTAGCTCAGGCGTGCCTTGTTCATTTCCTTCGTCTGGGCCCAAAGTAAACTGTCATTGGCGACATGAAAAAGCTGGGAGGCATAGGCGCCGACAACATTATCAAGAGTTAAACAGGCTGCATAGAGAGGAGGAAGCAAATTGGGAGGAAGAGGCTGCAAAGCAGGAGTGGGAGAAGCAGGAATAGCTATGTATGAAAAAGCTTCAAAAGTTGCACTCAAGGTCTCAAGAAGACCTTTTTAAGTTTGGTTTGTTGAAGCTGAACACACAGCTGAGCACATTAGCGTACTTCTTCCAGCTTAAGAAGCTGTGCTTGACTTCTAAGGCTTACGGACTGGAGCTTGCAGCAAGGCACGCGGATGTCACTGCTCATACTGTGCACGAGTGGTTGAGAACATTCAATCTAACTGAAGGTGACATAAAGCTTGAGGAGGAGGACGACGAGAATTTTTCTGGATGGTTGCTGGATGGTGAGGAAGTTCGTGAGAGGGCATGTGCCTATGTGTGAAAGCATGCTATGCAATTGGGTAATTGCCTGCAGAACATGATATTAGATGATTTCCACAAGTGGATGAATGAGGAGCTTCTCCCAGATATAAAGCCACGCTTAAGGCTGTCAAGAAGCACAGCGCAAACATGGCTTCACCGGCTCAGCTGTAAAATACACAAACGCCAAAAAAGGAGTTTATGTTGATGGCCTTGATCGAGCTGATGTGATAGAGTACCAGAACACGGTGTTCCTGCCTGCTATGTCAGAAGTGGAATGCAGAAGTTATCACTATGTGCAAGTTGAAGAAGGAGATGGTGGAAGGACAACAATGAGACATGTGGATGAGTTTTATGGGACAGTGGTGAAGGAGATACATGCCTAAGCCGAGAATCACTCGGTCCTTTTGGAGGAAGCTTAAACCCTTCCCTTAAACTGCTGTGCAAGAGGCCTTTCATCCTTGTCGTGCAGGATGAAACAATTGTGCGACAATTTGATTATCACAAGTCTTTCCGGGGAACAGAAGATGTGAGGATGCTTCTGCAGAAAATCGATGGGAAAGGGGTGATATTCAGCGAGTTCTTAACAGAGGAAGTTGGGATCCCCGTTCCAGCAGATGAGCAATTGGCAGAAGTCAGTGCTACGTGGCGAGCTATGCAGAAGTCATCTGTGGATAAGTCTTGCTGTTTGAAGTAGGTTGACTATACAGCAGAGGGTTGGTGGAATGCTGAGAAGATGCTTCCACAGAGAGACTGTCATTGATGTTCTGGAGTAGATGTTTCCCTGCGTACAGTTTGCATTTCTGTTAGATTGGAGTAGTGGTCACCATTGTTATCCACCAGATGCACTCATTCCATGGCATATGAATCATGGTCCTGGTGGAAAGCAACCGTCCATGCATGCGACAACTATTCAACATGACGAAGATGCTCCACTTTTGGGCGAAGGCTTCATTCAGCAACTGGCCTTCCAACCAGGTGATACAGTTCTTGTAACTGGTAAACCTGCTGTTGCTGGCAAACCTAAGGGAACTGAGCAAGTGCTTCGAGAATGAGGACTGTATATGTTGCTGGCATGACACTTAGAGGTGGAAGGGACAAGAACGTTGACTTGTTGATGGTTGCTCGCCTAGAACACTGCCAGGATTTCCAGTAGCCAAAACGATGCTCGAGGAAATGATCAAAGAGAGAGGTCACAAATGTATTTTTGGAGCAAAGTTTCATTGTGAGTTTTTAGCTATTGACCTTCTGTGGGGGTGAGGTAAGTTTGACCTTTGCTCCAAATGCGACTACTCCCTTGAGGGTCTTCGGCAAAACAGTCGTCAGTCATTTTTGGATGTGTCACTCTTGACCGTACACAAGTTTTTCCACAAAGCGAGGAGTTGTATGCAAGTGTACAGGGAAGGCCACTCAGCCATCACAGCAGAGCAGCAGGTCAAGCCGTACAAGTCTCATCAGTGACCTCTCTCAAGACACTTTAGAAGTGTATGATGAGTTATCTTGCCATCAAATGGGAATATGCTTATTCAGTTCTTTTTTTAAATTGACTTAAAACACAAGGATGAGAGAGACGGTGAGTGAGTGATAAAGAGAAGTCTGTGTGTGTGCATGTGTGTGTGTGGAGAGAGAGAGTCATTAAATAAAAAAAACTGGGAAAGGCAGGCAGAGGAACTGTCACATTACACATCAATTTTTTGCAACTTCTGTATACAATTATGGACAGACATCCACAAGTTAAATTTTTCCACCCTGGTGTCTCTATTATTTTTAAAATTATTCTTCTTTTTCATTGCTATCTTCAA
Organism: Nicola tetela; assembly: GCA_028565695.1. Taxonomy (NCBI): domain Eukaryota; kingdom Metazoa; phylum Porifera; class Calcarea; order Clathrinida; family Clathrinidae; genus Nicola; species Nicola tetela. The sequence goes on along the minus strand of JAOWAW010074668.1, from coordinate 9,843 downwards.
TTTTGGTGGTTTCTACCAGGAAATGTTTGAAAGTTCCTACCCAAAAAATTAATTGAATGATGTAAACTTGTTTCTGTGTTGGTTATTGATTAACTTTTCCCTCTTTGTATATGGCTGAAAAAATAAAAAATGCGCACAGGATTTTTTCAGGCGCATATTGGCTGCAAAGTACGAAAATGTAACTGTAAAACTTTTATTCATTTTTTCCTTTGGCAGATGGGCCTCCTTGTTCTTCAGGAAAACTGTGGTTGCCCACACCTGCTGCCCAACGAAATGGTTGCACAGCCATAAAATGCTGCAAAGGAAAAATAACAAGGAGAAGCATTCACCAATGCATGAGCAATGTTGGTGTCAATGGTGCATGCATCCATTAGTTAGGCAATGAAGAAAACAGCCTGCCTACTGTGTTGATTCCCACCATGTGACTGGACCTTGCCATGGTTTTGAATTCACGCACCTTGTCATCCGAGGCTGTGGAGTGCTGAATTACCAATGCTCGCATGAGGCATGAATGAGTTGCCCAAGAGCCGCGATTAGTTGTGGGAGTAATGATTTCACTGCATTGTGCATGTGTCAAGGAATACATGTAAAGGCAATGTTAGGAACTTGCAAAGTTCGTCCTTTTCCACACGAGACCACCCATGATGATGAACTGAAATGGGCTCTAACTCAACCTCACCAATGATACAAACAAAACTTCCCAAATTTGAGGAACAACACAAGAAGTTGTCATGTTCTGCTGCAACACAGCCGACAAGCTCATCATTGCTGGAGCGATGGACGGCAATACACAGTCCAAAACTGGCCTTGTCGTTCTTCTTGAGTCTGTAATAGACTTGAGAGCCAACTTGAACTGCTGCTTCAAATTTCTCCCTCAGGCAAACTCCTTGAACTTCCAGAACAAACGTACACACATCCTGGTGAGCCAAACGGCAAGCCAATTCCTCAAGCCTTCCAACAAGAGCTATTGTTCTGTGCAGAGAATGAAGTCTATAAAGCAAGATGTAAAATGGAACTTGAGCAAAAGGAAGGCAAAAGACAAAATGAAGGATCCTGGAAGCTACCTCGATGCGTGTACACTGTCCGGACGCTGATCTTAACAACGCCTGTCGCCTTGTGAACCAACCATAACCGGGAACTTTTGATGTAATTATTTCCCCTCTGCATCCCCAAAAAGGGGAAAGTGAGTGTCTTTCTTAAGAAAAGACAAAATTAATACTTTTTTGAAATTGGGGAATAATGCTCATAATTACCATTAATTCAACATATATCTTGAGCAAGTGTCATCGATAGATTTCAAGTTACATCTGTTAAAGTTTGGAGAAAAAATCTTAATGCACTGTACTACCAACCTACCCTAGCAACAGCAGTTGTCGGCCCTCTACCATTGGCCTTAGGAGTTTTCCCAGCCCTACCTGCACACACCGCTAGCTGGTCCAGTGTTGCTATGTACTGTCACTATGCCTATCTGTGCAGGATGAACTACACATACCTCCTTGACATGAATGCAAGACAATAGGAATGAGTTGGCCTTCAGAATATGTTGAAAGATGAAGTAGAGAAGGAAGAGAGTGCCATGCCACAACCGGGGTTTTCTTCCATAGCAGCTGAAAAAAATATTAAGCACACATGACAATGGTCCAATGAGCATGATCTGAAAACACGTGTGAAAATGACAAGCATTAACACTGTGTCTCACAGAATTGCCTACATTCAGGCTTTTATGAAAAATATTAATTCTTAAGCAGATGAAGGAAACAGTCCAATGGTGATTAATGATTATGTAAAATTTCTGAGAAAAAGAGAGAGACAGAGACTGAAAGTAGCTGGCAGAGAGAGAGAGAGAGAGAGAGAGAGAGAGAGAGAGAGAGGGAAAGAGAGAGAGAGAGAGAGAGAGGGAGAGATGGATAGAGGTAGACAAAGCCATGCACAGGCAGAAACTGACAGAGAACAACAAAGACAGGCTGCCAGGATGCTCTGTGGAGCTGGCCCAAGGAACCGGTGGTGGGCACCACAGGATGTGCACACAGCTAATGTAGCCCTCCTGGTGCCAGCTTGTCACATATGGATGACTTCTTTTATTCTTTTTTTCTTTGTGCCTCACCTCATGGAGAAAGTCAATCTGTTTCCTCAAAGTGTTCGGCTTGTTACTGAATTTTCTGTTATTCTCTGTAATCTGTTTGTTGCAAACACCATTCAAGTCATTTACCCCTGATGAACCAGTGCTAGGCCTGGAGAATCTTCGAGTTTGATTCTGACAGCCCAATCGCGGGGCATTTTGAAAATAGTAACACCAACCTTCAGCATCGATCTCTTTTTAGCCAGAAGAAACAATTCATGTTGGAGCCATGCCCTCTCTTGTGTTTGCTGAGCCATGCACATTGCAAAACACTCACTGATGAAGTTGGTACCCACAGATCTAGACCTTCTACAGAAATGTTCTTCTGTGAGGTAGGAATGGTTCAGTGAGTCATCATCTTGCCCGTAGTACTAATGTATACTGTAAAATGGATCCTGCCTATTCCTCTTGAGTGTGCGTGCATGTTTGTGCATGCATGCATGCATGTGTGTGTGTGTGTGTATCTGTGTGTCTGTGTACACTCATTGCAAAGGGAAATGTTGTTGTTCCACAGGGTAAGGACAGGGACAAAATGAAAATAGATGTTCTGACCTTCTCCTGTTTTGCCCAACATGACAATCTTTTAAGGCATGAATATCTATGTCTGTGCATATGCTCAGTATTCTTGCAAGGTGTGCCTGTCTAGATCTTGTTTTGAAGTGGAAAATTGCAGGTTTTCAGTTTGTCTATCTCACCATGAGAGCATTTCTACCATCTTATTTTTTAATTCATGGTGTCCCTCAGGAAATGGTCTGGCTTAGCCCAGCCCACACAACATAGCAGTTCAATCAAACCTTGTCCATATAACTGGCTGAGGCACAATCCCCATAGAAGGCAATTTGACGTAGGAACACTCCTCAGCTCCATCCTGTAACTGTGTGCATGACATGGCCACCAACACAGAGAGTAGTTTGTCTCTCTATAGTGGCAACCCAAGGCACTGTAAAGGGTCAACCTTTGCAATAAACAAACACCAAGGCATGCTTTTCTGCACCTGGTATATTGCGCTATATCTCAAAAGGCATTGCATATGCCAGAAGGCATTGTCACTGTGCACTGAAGTTGAAATCTTGGCCAGGTCTGAACTGGTAGGTGAGTTTTTCACATAGGATTTGATACCTGTGATCCTGAAAACTTGTCATTGGCAGGGTGGGCCTTCAAAGAAGAGGAGCTTAGCAGAGAATCATAAACCACCCTCACGTATACATTTCACATTCAGATTGAGGTCAGGGACAGACAGATTGCTGCCAAGGCCAAAGCTTCTTGCACTATGACTTGATAAAGAAACCTCTCTCATGCATGGCTGGAACCTTATGAACCAGGCTTTCTGACAACTTGAAGTATCCATTCCCGTCTTCTTTGGAAACAGATTAAGGCAGCTAACAAAATAAATGGCGAATGATTGAATCCATGGTACCACAACATCACTGGCCACCTGAAGCTGTGTCCACATAAGTACGGAGGCAAGGAGACAGAGACAGACACAGAGACAGGTAGACAAACACCCTTTTAATTCACTTACTAAAATCCCAAATGAAACAGTGCCAAAAAGATAAGTATCATCCCTGGCACAGCATTCGTCAGCATCAGAGCTACATCCTTCTGTTGCTCTGGATGAACACAGATGTTCACTGGAATTGAGAAACTGGCAAGGCTCACCAGCCACGCCATTGCAGCCTTGTGATTCGTGTTGTGGGCCTGAAGTGAGACAGCAAAGCAACAGCAGTACACCACTGCTGTAAAGAACTAACCCGATAATGACCTTCAGACATAAAAAATTATCTAGGCAAAACATTTGAGGCAGCCCAGCAAGTGAAAACAAAGCATATAATTATACAAAGTGCACAATTTGCCAGGACATTGCTATTGTACAAGTGGCGCATGTGCATGGAACCCTCACAGGCCCACCTACAAATCCTTCATACCATTGACACTTAAAGTTGGACGGCAGGTATGATGTTTTCATTCTACTACTGAAAATGACTACTTAAGTTTGCCACAATCTCACTCAGTCAGAATGCTCTTGAAAGAAGTAGGTAGAATTCTATGTCATTCTCTCTTTGGCTTGCAAGTGACTTAGCCCAGCAGCCCAGGCAAGCCATAACTTCCTGCTGTACTTGCCAATTTGCCAACTTGGTCTTCACAAAGCTTAACCTAGCAATTCACAGGTTGCATTTGTAGTGCAGTTCCTCTGATGCCATTTGCTAACTGCCAATGGTACATAGAAATGATCTCCTCTTTGCCAGTTGGTAACTATTGCTACTAGTGGCCTGGAATCGCCTCCCCGGTAAAAGCGACCACTGAAAACAAGACAGTGAGGGCTGTTTCAAAGAACTAGCTGTGTATGCTGAATGAGACTGCATAGGCCCAACAAACAGAAATTGAGGTTCCATAATCACACGTTGGTAACATAGAAAATTTACAAGATACCGTAATCCTGCTAAGCAATGGTATTTAACGCATTCTGACGGGAAAGCAACAACCTTTGCTCTCACTTCTCAGCACCTTTCCAATAGTACTCGCTGTATACTAAATGTGCTACAAAATGTGTGTGTATATATATTTTTTTGGAACACAAGACCTGGCCCACCTCGTAAACCAGACCACAGTGACTTAGCGATTCTGAAGCACCTAAAGAAAACCCATCTTGCATCCCATCACATCCAGAATCTAGATTCTGCATGCTGATGGAAGCATGCAACAGGATGCATATTGACGTGCTAGAGGCAGTCTTCATATGCAGTCACCCGTCAGAGTTTTACCAACAGAAAGCTAACTTTACACATACATAGCAACTTACTTGACAATATCACACCATCTCATGACTAGTACCAGGAGCTAGTCTCATCAACTAATTACCTGTCAATAACAGATGTATACCAGTTGTGTCCGCATGGAGCCGTCACAGGCCATATGGTTTACTTATAGCAGATGCCTAATGCCACCTATTTCGTCTTGTGAGGCTAGAGTATGCTAGTTCCCTGATAACTCTCCTCAGGGCAGGAAAAGCATTTCATGGGCATTTGGCATGGGCAGCCATCCAGAGAGCCATGCTAGTGAGGAAAGCGGAGTTGAATGATGTGGTTGACGGGGTGCTCCGTAGCTTAACGGTTAGAGCATTGGAGCGCAAATCCAAGGCTGTGGGTTCGAGTCCCACCTGAGACCATTGATTTTTTTCTTTGTTCTTTTTCTCCAGCCTTGCCAGTGCCCAGTGGTTTCTCTCTTTCTAATTGTCTAAAATTGTTCTCCTCAATGCACTGCATGTGTTTGCTTCAACTATGTGTCTGTTAAAATAAATAAATAAAAAAAATATATCTACATGTTTATATATACATAATTATATATAAACATGTGTATTATATATACATATTAATGTATATTTTTTCGAGAGAGAAATGAGAGTAAATGTATACACTGAAAAATCCCCAATGGGCAAGTGTATGCATCTGGGACTCAAACCTATGGCACTGAATCGCCTAGCAGAACAGAGTTGCCCTCATTATCCACTGCGCTATCACACCATCCTAAAAAGGATGGCTTGGAAGCAAGTTTCAAGCTTGGGCTATCCGATCTACACAGGAGTCACAGAAGATGTTATGCATACACTTGATGGACGCCACTCCAAGTGCATTTTGAATTTTTTCCTACTCCCACAGGTACCAGTCACAGTCCAGCACTTCACTCCAAGGTGCCCAAGATCAATAAGAATTCGAAAGAAAAGAGTAAATGTATACATAGAAAACTGCCCAAAGGGCAGGGTGTACGCATCTGGGACTCAAACCTACGCTGCCAACTTGCCTAGCAGATCAGAGTTGCCCGCACCATCCACTGTGCTATCATACCATCCAAAAAAAGGATTGCTTGAAAGCGAGTTACAAGCTTGGGCTATCCAATCCACACAGGAGTCACAGAAGATATTATATTCACATACATGTAGAAATATACATTTATATACAGACATACACACACAAGTGCATGATAGTGCCCGTCACAATGCGACAGGTACTGGCAGTCATGCATGCTGTAGGATGTCACACACATGCTGACGCTTGGCGGACGCAGTCGCTCACGCTCTTGGTGAAGTTCTACGTCTAATTGAGGTCTTTTCTTGCGTGAGCTCCCTCTCTTGCTCATGGTTGTTTTAGGGTGATGAGATTTTCAGGGGTTGAAGGTTAAAGAAAGAGTGAGCTTCTAGTTGGACATTTTTCTTTGTAAGCCGCCGTGCAATACGATCCATGCGGGTTTTCCTGCATGCCAAATTGTTTTCCAGACAAATTGTACACTCTGTACACAATATGGTCATACAGTTTGTACACAATACAGTTACACAAACAGGCATGCCGAGCCTGCGACGTCCCCTTTGTTACTACGGACCAATCCAAAATGAAGAATGGCATGGGGGCCAAGTACTAACATTTTATTTAGTAATAATGATGTATATATGTATATGTATATGTATACATATATACATATACATATGCATGCCTATATACACATTCATACGCAGATACACATATACAAATACACATACACATATGTAATTTATATAGAGAGAGAGGCACAGAGACAGAGAGAGACATTGTGGCTCACTTGGCAAAACATACTCATATTCAGAAATAATTTGTAAATATGAATAACAATATTATTGATATTCATCACCTTCTCAAGAGCTAAGTTTCATGAAAAAATTACCTTTTATTTTATTCATGCTTTGAATAGTAACTTTCTGTTTGCCTGATGAGGCTTCAAAAACTGCACACAAAATGTAAGTTAATTTTTGTGACAACTTACCTCTATGTGGTGCAGAAAGCTATCGCCGGAGTAAAACAACATTCGAACAGTTGAGGAGAAGAATAGCAAGCCTCGGATATCGTTAGACAATGGAACATCACATATGACGAGAAAGCCCACCAGAACAAGGGAGATAACCATCGGGATAATAATTGATGTAACATTCTCCAGTGGACAATGGGCACATAAGCAATCTCTCCTCCTTGGACAGATTCCAGTAAAATGGGATGTACTTGGTATGGTGCCATTCGAACATTGCCCGCAAAGGATCCCAGAGCGGTTATAACGACATTGACTGCTGTTCTTTTCTGGGTCAAAGACCCAAGGCATGATAAAAGCAGATTTAAAATAAACCACACATCATTAGCTTGAATGAGAAGACCCTACAGACTCAGGGCTACAAAGAATGGCTTTTAATGCAGTAAGATGAAAATGCTGAAAGAATACAGCTGTTGATTGTCTAAATATGCATGCACAGGCTGTCATATCATTCACTTCCTTCCCAGAGAAACAGATGGGAGTTTCATCAAATTACTCACTTTCACCATCACGTCCCCCGCAATATCCAGATGGACAAACAACAAGGCTGATGTTTCCCTGACTGTCGTTGCTTGCCCAATGGCCTTCTCTGATTGTGATCAGCCTTCCATCACAACACTGAACATTCTCATCCCTCTTTGAAAGACCGTTAGAGTGACACTCACAAATTACCTTACCTAGAAGAGAAATAAGAGAACATCAATAAATCTTATATCTGAGGCTACAATAATTGCTCTAAGTTACAGGTCATGCTGAAATGAAAGTTCAAAACAATGGGCATGTTTCTCCTTGGTGTCTGTAAATGACACTTGTAAACCCCTTCTTCGTGCCTTGTTATGTGAAAAAGTATAAGATAGCTGCGCACTGGATTGAGATACCATTTGCCCCTGTTGGGATTGGTAAGTACACACGGGCATCCCCCATCCTCTATATACTGCCAAGAGATGAACTTACCGCCTTCTGGAATCAACGCCTGATGGCTGTGGGCTATTGATGGAATGGAGGTGATCTGCAGTCGTTTGTGGACAAGCACAGGAATGTCGACTGGCAAGACAGCAGTGTGTGCATATTTGACACCATCAATGTTGTAATGCACAGTACAGCTAATTTCCACCTTCCTGTCTTCATCAACCGACAGTGCTGAGGTATTCAGCAGGAAAAGATTGCCAAAAATGGCCTTGAACTGAGGACTACTCCAACCATAGGCTGCTTCGTCATCTAGTTTCCATCTAATGTAATCTATTCGGGCATCAGGTGCTTCGTTCAGGTGGCACTTGAGCACTTTTGTAGTTCCTGGCCGTTCCAATTGAGCATCTGATAGATTGACAATGTTGACCCATGGCAGTTTACCTTTATGTAAGAGAAGAAAAAGCAAACAACCAGACAAGAAAATCCTGGAGTTACAAAAGTTTTTGTTTATTGTTAACTTACTTCAGCTCACACGCTCTTGGCGGTCTTGGGGCGGGGACCAGAGGGCATGACCAGGATGCAGGTTAGGGATGGAGACTCTTGACTAGGGGATCACAGTTCACCCCAGCCAGAGGCCTTCAGGGGACCCCATAGGGGCTAACCTAGGTCAGCAGCTCTAAGCAGTCCTACCTGCCCTGGTGAGGCAACAGCACGCACCCTCATGGCCGCGCCAGTGGTGCAGGGGGGGGGGGGGCAATCAGTCCATAGGGCCCTCACCGTAGGTAGCTAAGCGTGTGCGGCAAAGGAAGGGTTGTGGGATTGTGCTCCCCCAGCCAAGAAGCTAAGTTAGGTCTTCCTGGTCACGCCATCACACCTAGGTAAATCCCCAGAGTAAGGACCGTGACTAATGATCAACTAAAAGAGAACATAAGATCCATAATGAGAGACGTGCTCGGCATCTAACGCAGCAACATAGTACCTAATTCTCTTGTGGGGTGGGTGGGTTGGTTGAAAAAAAGCGTGCACACAGTAACCAAATTGCAGAAGGGAGTGCGTACACTGTACACCAAAGTTGCTAGGCAGAGTGCAAGCTGCAAAGTGGTGCGCTTTGTCCTGAGCTGTCATTCTAATACAAGCTGAGCAAGCTGCACACTCTTTCTTGCCATGCCTTTTGATCTCAGGCTCCAATGTGCTTCACCAGACCGGAGCCCCCATTGGGCTGTGCAATGCAGCTCGCTGGGCGTAGTTAACTAGAGTTAAATTATCTTCAACTCAACATTAAACCACTTGCTCCAACCCAGAGTTCAATTGGCACTGCCCTGCTCTGTGCAACTATCTTATATTTATCGCATTAAATTTTAGTAAATTTATATTTCGGGTTTTTTTCTGAGCATGTTGTACACTACCATCCTGGAGCTACATTTCTATAGAGCCATTAGTGATAATGCTACAAGTCAAAATTACACGTCAGTGCATAGGCTGATCCTCCAATGTCTCACAAAATATCTCCTCTTGTCTTGTCTGCAGCTGATACAAGCTTCTCATTTGGTTGCCTGGCAGCAAGCACATTCCAGATGAGGAATGGTACCAATCTGGGTTAGCAGCAGTCACCAACAATCATCCTGTACTCTCCAGCTCAGTGAATTGGAATGGTCAGGCAATTTTGCTTTTCTGCAAGAAGTGGGCCAGCTCATTTGAACGTGAATACATTGAATGAAATCGATATGCCGAATGCAGCATTATTAAACAAGCAGTCTTTGGAATGAATCTTGCGAAAACAGCTACAGTTATTTTGTGGAGCCAGGCATTGCTTCACCAGGTCTGTTGTCAATGTGATCCAGTGGTTGTTAATGTGATCCCAGTGGTTGTCACTGTGCTCCATTGGTTGTCAATGTGATCCAGTTGTTTTCAATGTGATTCAGTGGTTGTCAATGTGATTCAGTGGTTGTCAATGTGATTCAGTGGTTGTCAATGTGATTCAGTGG